>FXXK01001335.1:69903-110932 GCA_900184695.1 Betula pendula
GGCACTCTTTTGTAAGATGAATGTTTGAGATGATTTACTTAAAAATATTGTCTCTTTCTCCAAATAATTTAAAATTTAAATGCTCGTTATATTAAAGGCTAAGGTCGTTATCTATATATAAGATCACAATACAATATAGAATTATTATCAGTTGGTGGCAGTCAGTGACAATGACTGAAAATGGGCTTTTAATAAATAGGTTAAAAGACTTGGGCCAAACAATAGGCGAAAATGAGAGTCAACAAAAGACTTAAAAGAAGCCAACTGAAGGCTAAAAAGAGAACAAAATATGGGCTTTAAATGGGCATATGTCTTTAAATAATACCGCACAGGCCAAACAAAACTGGGCTAACAAATGGCCAGAATATGGGCATTGTTTTTTTTCTTTCAACGGATCCTCATTGACATAGACGGCCCAGGTTGCTCTGCACGTACCGGTGGACATCTATGGATTGCTCCGGCAACTAATTATGCAGAATGACGGTGATCATCAATGCATGAGAGGAAATCTGGTCAGCACTTGGGAAGAGAAAAGAAGAATTTTTTTTTTTTTTTGGAAATTTCACATGACCGAAAACGCGCTTTAGCCTATAGCTTTATAACATGAAGAAATTAATAGTTGAAATAGTAAAATAAATAAATAGCGAAATAAAGAGAAAAATGAGATAAAAAATTTTAAGTGGTTCGGTCTATAACCTATATCCACATGATAAAATCTAAATGAGTACATTATACTCTTATTTATTTGATTGATGCTACAATAAAAACGAGTCTTATTTATTAGAGAATTGTATCTAATTACAATCAAATCCCATAATTAATAATCAAATATGCTCTAACAGGGTCATACTGCACAGTAAACACTATAGGAAAAACAGTCTCTAGCGATCAAATTGTACTCGGAATAACATGTTTGGATTGAGGAGATTCCTTCTTATATTCAAGAAACTGTACTTGCAGAAAAGAATGTCACTCGTTAACTTTAGTAATGGAAATCCAGATATTGAATTAATTTTTTTTTAAAAAAAAAAAATTTCTGCAACAGAAGTTCTGCCTGGTCTAGTACAAATTAATGCTTGATTTGAGTGTAGTAGGTAAACTAAAATTAAAACTTGAAATTAAGGGACAGATTGTAACGACCCAGAGAAAAGCGCTAGCCACATCTCACTATCACCCCAAAAGGACTAGTCAATTTTGAAGTTTCTCTAGAATCACTTATAAAGCCCAGTTTCACCTAGTAACTAGGCGATGTGGGACTCAACACTCATGACTCTCTTTATAAATCACGCACTTTATGTGGGTTATTTCTCTTCTTCCCAATATAAGACCGGGGTGTTACATAGATTATGGTGTGTTTAAGAATAAGATGATAGCTTGATGAGTAAATTTTGACCAGAAAAGTTGTTTCTATAAAATCCCTTTAATAAGGTTTCCAGAGTCGTATAAAATTTCTACAATAGATCTCATTTGCATCCAAAATTTGGGGATTTAGATGATCTATTCCATTGTTTAATTAAATGTCCTGATTAAAAAAGAAAAATTAAAAGTTAAGGTAAACCTTCATGATCATATATTTGGCCTTGAGTATGCATATTGGCATCTCTCTTCTTCTTCTTCTTCTTCTTCTTCTTTTATTTTTTGTTGTTGTTGTTAAAGATGAGATGAGATGAAACCAGAAACATTACAGATAAACGTACAACTGAGTGTACAGACAGAATGTGTCATCTCTCAGATCTACGAGAGCTTGACTTCAAAATGCTTCAAAGTTTCACATGTTGGCTTGTCGTGTGTTTGTGGGTGGCACCTCAAAGTGTGAACTTCAGTGAGGGAGAATATCACATGTACTCAAACCGAGTCCAACCTACTCTAAAAAAATAAAAAAATGTGAGTCCAACCTTGATTATCGCCAACATTAAGTAAATCAAACATCAGAGAGGGCAGGAATCCAAGAAAGTTGGGTGGTAGTCAATTTAAATACAACTTTAAGCTATTTCTAACCAAGAATAATCATCTACCCAAGGCAGAATTATTCAAATTTTTTTTAAAAAATACCATTATATATAAAGTTGACAACTATAATCAGTCCTTTTCTTTCAGTGTAGAGAGAAAATGACTTAAAAGAATTTCTTAAAGATAAAAAGATAAACAAAGATGCCACCCGCTCTTGTGCTTTTTCCTACACAAGGCCCAAAAAATGAAAAGGCATCATCGGCCAATGAAAACTGGCAAGGTCTTTTCTCAACCACCAACATTCCTCTTATATATACGTCTATATTCAAATGAAAAGGAACAAAGGTAAATAACCCTTATTTAACTGATTGTATTATTTTCCTTAGTTTGCCTGAGAAAAAAAAAAAAAGGTCAAGTCTATAGAAAGGTTAAGTCTCTTCTTCCACAAGGCAAAGTTTCCATTGAAAACGAAACGTGTCCGTTTGTAATTTTGTAAATAACAATTTCTGCAAACCATACAAAATCTCAGAGGAATTACAAAATGTTGGCCAAAATTGTCAAATCACCTATATCCTAAAATTTAAGCCAATAAGAAACAACCGAGTCATCGTTCTTTTCGATAAGGCGGGCTATTTCTTATATCGAAGTGTGAGCTTTCCTCATGCTTTTTTTTTTTGTTTCTCATGCTTTTAAGAATGAACAAAGGCAAGCTAAAAATAGTGATTTCAAAGTACTTTCATTAGCTTATGGTTTTAAAAATCTCAGCCCAACACGTAAAATTTTACTCTAATAACTGTATAGTCTTTGGGTGACGGAGTCTCTCCCTTTTTCCCTAATGTGTGGTTGTCCTTGTGGGATCATGAAATTTAAGCTAGGTTGAAGCACCTCTTATAAAAAATTGTATAGGATATTTTGCCCTATTCAGCCAAGATTGGCCGTTTTGTTGTTTTCTAAAGATGTAGATGCCTGGGTATGTCCTTTTGGTAAAGGCCCTCTAGAAACTTTAAGCCATATCTTTTTTTATTGTGATTTGGCTAGAATTTTTTGGAGAAGTTCTCCTTGGCATTTAACGATTTTAGGTTTCTCCTCTCAGCCTATTTCACAATGGATTTTAGCTATTATTTTTCATGCGGCTTCTCTTGTTATTCCTCCTTTTGAAGTAAGGAATTTTCAGATATTTGCATCTCTTACTTTTGATTTTATTTGAATGTCCACAAATAAGCTAATTCATGAGGGTCTTCACCCTTCTCCTAGCAAAGCAATTCTTCATATTTCAAACACTTTGAATCTCCATATTGCTGCTTGGCGGGACAGCTCCCTCTCTTCCATCTGGCTCCCTCCTACTGCTGGAAGTATCAAATGCAACTTTGATGTTGCTGTGAAGGACTCATATGTTGTTGCTGTGATCACTGATGATCATGGCAACATTATTTTGGCTGCCACTTAGAAGCTTTATTCCACAAATACTCTTCAATGTGAAACTCTTGCAGCCCTTTTGGGTGTTTGTTTGGCTGCTTCTTCTTATTGTAATAGTCTTTTGTTAGAAGGAGGTGCTCTTTGGTTGTATTTGCCATTAGCAACCCCTCCCTTTTTTTTTTCTTGGTTTTTTTCTAATTGTATTTTTGATATTAGCTTAGTTTTAACCTCATTTTAAAGCTGGAATGTTTTAAAAGTGTCTAAATGTGTCAACTTTTATGCACATATTTTAGTTAAATAGGTCACTTCCAATATTGTTTTTCGTAACATTTTCATAGGATTTCCGATTTTCTTTTACATTCATATCAAAAGTGAAAAAGATCTTCCACTATAACCTCTTCTTTTTTTTTTTTCCTCAAATCACCAATTATCCAAAAAAATTTAAGCTAATTTACGATATTTTAAGTCAAAATAAGTTGTTGGGGTTTCGTTTTATCAATGTATCTTATAGAAAAGCATGGCATGTCTATTTGTTCCACCATCATTTGTTGAATGAATTATAAAATTTTCTCTTGGAGAGTATTCAATTTTAGTGGTGGATTTTAGTTCTTCTTAAGTGGGACTCCAGTTATTCCTGGTAGATTTCAAAGTTTCACATGTTGGGGATCTACCACCATTACATTAGTGTCGTGTGTTTACGTAGCAGGTAGCACCTAAAGTGTCAACCTAACCCAAGGACAATATCATATGAACTAAATTTGAGTCCAAATCGCCGACATATAACTTCCAATTAATCAGATATCACTGAGCTCGAGAAAGTTAAAATACTCAATTTAGGACTAAGATTTTTTTTTTTTTTTAAAGTACATTGAAACAAACCAAACAACAAACCTAAAATACTCAATTATAATAGCACTTCTATTAAAAAAAAAAAAAAGAAGCACTTTTATACAACTTCTCTTTGTCGTCTTCTGGACTAAACTTATAACTTTTAATATTCCTGCCACCAACAAAAATGATTCCCAGGTATAAAAGTTTTTTTTGTACTCTAACCAGCTTCCGTGCTGCTCAAGATATGTGGTTTTTTTTTTTTTTTTTTTTTTTTTTAAGATAACTATAAAGTAGTTGTGCTTTTTTTCCTTGTCATCATATTTAGGACCTGTTTGGAATTGTGTTAAGAAATAGAGCTTTTAAAGTCAAAAAGAGCTTTTTAGCAAAAGCTTCATTTTTAAGCTTTTGCCAAAAATGCGTTTTGACAATTTTTAGAGTAAAAAGTCACAAAAGTACTTTTGAAGTTTTTTACCAAACAGGTCAGCTTTTTGTTTGGCACAGCTTTTTAGGCACTAAAAGTACTTTTTAAGCTCTCTAATACAATCCCAAACAGGCCTTTAGCATACTATTGAAAAACTGTCATACAATTAAAATGATATAGTAGTAAATTTTTTTTTTTGAACATGTACTAATTTAAAGATTAATTTTTATTATCACATTATCATATAAAATTTTTATGATAGTTATATAATAGTCAATTAATTTTTTTTATAATTAAAAAGTTTAAAAACTAATTTTAGTACCTAAAAAATTGTTTCAAACAAAAAATTAATATATTTGATAAAAAAAACTCTAAAAAAAACTTATTTAAATTTTTTACTCTATCAAATTGCTCTTTTAAAAAAAATTATTTTTAACTTTAAAAAATATTATTTCTCAGCGCAATTTTTGAGACGAGCTCTAAATATCATTACTCTACTCATTTTCCTAGGAAGGCCCCAGAAATGAAAAGGCATTTTATCAATTTTCAAAGTTTATGCGTTTCACCTTTTTGAATTACAACGCCAACCAAAATTTAGCTTCTGCTCCAATAAATAATAAGGATCCATATTGCAAATCTGGCCAATTAACCCAAAATTGGCCCTCAATTGGTGGATTACTGGGTCTTCAATGATGAACCGGACAGTTTTTTTGTGAACCGGACAGTTTGCATCATCTACAGACACAGAAAAAAAAAGGGGTTTTAACTTTAGTCCACCATAAAATATACCTACAGGAAAAGCCAAAATAAAATAAAAGTGGTAGGATGACTTCTGAAAGTCGTGAAGGATTATAGTTACTAAAGTAAGAAAACACTCACGTGAAGTGTGATTCGTGGAGTCCGTCTATAACGCTTGAGACGTTGCCTGAAACTTGTACCCATCGGTTAAGAATGTGAAAAAATTTAAGCTTTTAAAGGTTATATTTTTAAAAATCACGTTTTTATATCACAAACCCTAACTTCTACGAGGTGTCAGAGTTTCCAATGAAAACTTGACCCGAATTAAAATGACAAATTCAGCAACCTAAATAGAATCTCGAAGGAATTACAAAATGCTACCCAAAATTATCAATGAAAAGATAATCATTCATATATAACGCAGCGTGCAAACTTCAGAATGCAGATAATTTTTTATTTTTCTGAATAAATTGTTCATGATATTTTTCGAAGCCTACCATGCCCATGGTCCCAAAAAAGATGCACACCAATCACACCCATGACCCATCCCACTGTCGCTCCTCCTTCCAACATTATGGACCACCAAATATGTGGTCCCAAGACTTTGATCCATTACAACATTATACCCTTCATTTTGTGCACAAAATGAAACTGAGGAATTCTTAGTCTGATTTCCTCAACAAAAGAATACAAATGGTAATGTAAATCTATACAACATGTACCAACTAGTAAAAGAACTACAATATTGTACCAAATCGGCAAATCCCCCTTTCCTCAGCCTTTTCAAAACTCTTTTAAGAATAAATATAACTAAAATTTCCTAATGAATATTTAATATAAATCTAAAACAAATCATATATATATTTTCCATTATTTCCACTTGAATCCCCACTCCTCTTGCTCCCTGAACCTCCTTAGCACGCCCTCGATAGCCACATCAAAAGCATCCTTTATACTCTCCAAACCCTCCTGGGGTCTGGCATACACTATCTTCGGTATATTATCGATCACTTTCTCTCTCATTTTCCTCACCTCCTCTTTACTATACCTCTCCAACACTTGCTTTATAGACGTCCCGTTTTTTACTGCGTTACGGTCTATAAACACCGAGTAACTCTCCCGTTCGCCCGGTAAAAACCACTCGTACTGGTAATACGCGGTTCGCCTCCAGAAGAAAACCGGGATCGAACCGGCCAACATGCAGTCGAAAATCGACCGCCGCGTGAAGCTGTCACCCCTCGGCTGCAAACAAAACTCGGAATCAAGAAACGTTTCGAGGATCGCCGAGGTACCGTTCGAACACCGAGACTTCGAGCAGTTAACAACCGTACACGTGTCCGTCTCATTGCATTGGCTGAGTAACAGCCCTCTGAAGTCGTTACGGACCGCGCCACGCGTCGCTCCGGCGAAGGAGAAGAGGCTGGTGCGGTTACGCTCGCGGACGAAACGCTGCCATTCTATTACGTCGGAGTCTGACCTGGGGTGGAATCCTGTGGGGTAGGGCACGCCGACGTCGAAGTAGTCCCACGGGTTCCGCTCGATCAGGAGGCGCGTGATGTTCCGCATCCCGGACATGTAGATACAGCGAGAGCCCCAGTCGTGGTCCTTGGACCGCCGAAAGTCCCACGTGATGCGCCCCATCGTGAGGAAATGATCCCAGCCGTTGGATCTCTTGTAGTAGGGCTGGTCCTGCACCCACCCCAACATCATCTCGCAGTGGCGATCGCGCTCTCTGGCGCTCGAATTCGACCACAGATACTTCCCAACTGCGAGTCCAGCGTAGAACGGTATGTAGAACGCCGTGGCGGATTCGGGCTCCAGAACCCGGCACTTATGCTTCAAGACCCGGTTGTGGAAAATGATCTCGGACACGAACTGGTCTGTCCAGTACCACGCCGGAGCCAGTTCCTCCGGCACGACACCGACGAGCCCATTGGCTCTCCTACCGAATCCGTCGTTAGCCAGCGCCTCGCAGCGCGAGCTCCACGGGTTCAAGTCGTCGCAATTGGCCAGAATCTCGGAGTTGAACGCTCCGGGTAGCTCGTAGACGAAGATCCGACCCGACCCGCATGGATCCTGTAACGGGCCAGCGGAGGTGGAATTGTCGGCATGGCTGTGGTCGCTGCGGAGTGGGTGCGGGAGGAAGAGGGAGAGAGGGAGAGAGCGGAGGGTGAAAACGAGGAGGATCTGGAGGGAGACGATGGCGAGGAGGAGCCAAGTGCGAGGGTGGGCATGGTGGATGGGTTGGAGGACCGAGTTGAGCGAGTTGTTGCGCTCTAACAGCGCGGGGGTTTTGGATTTTTTGTGAGGCTCGGAGGAAGCGTGATTGTTAATGGGAAGCGAAAGCATCGGAGAAAGAGTGTTGAGCCTCTTTTTCCGTTAATGGTGGCGAGGATTCCAGAGAGAGAGAGAGAGAGAGAGAAGAGTGGGGGGTGTTTGTGGTGATATTGGAATTGGACTATTGGAGGAATTTAGAGGCAGCTCAAGAAGGAGGCGAGCGAAAGGGCACGTGTGCGTGTGTGGTTGGGTTACCGGCTGGCTGGGGCAACCGACACCAATATAAACTGCTTTTTGAACTGACACGTGGGATATTTCGTTTCGGTGGGGGAAAGAGAGAAACTGGGTCTGGGTTATCTCCGGTGAATTTTAGCCATTATGGGCATATAATGGTTTTGAAAAGATTGACAAATGCTTGGTAGTGTTCTGACTACAATTAGCAATGGCGCGTAATGACTTTGACATTAGTTAATGGTTTATACCTCTTAAAAACAACCCATAAATATGACTTCAGTTTTATTTGTTAAAGCTTTGTCGTTCTCACTTTTTGTTTTTTCATACTAAAAAAAAAAAATTAAAATTAACATACCACCTAAAACATAAAATACTCAACATCCACATTTTTGTCATATTAAAATACTTTTTCAAATACGAAAAAATCAGAAAACTCATTCCAAAATATATTAGCAATCAGAGTCTTTATCTTAAAATAGTTAAAAAAAACAAATAGATATTTTAAAATTTGTGATTTATAAATTATAGTTGTAGAGCCTAGAAAACACCATAAGTAGCCCACGGCTCAAAGAAATATCCAATGACTCCCAAAGCACAGTAAAGCCCTGCCCCGAGGCTCTACGGCTTGCACCTGACCCCACCAACCCACGTCGCAAGACCTGTCAACTAGAGTCACTAGGCTCATTGGTCGGTTCAAGTCGAGCGCACCACTTAGAGATTAGTTCCGCCCGTATAATATCCCTTTCCTCTTAACAACTAGGAGAGAGAAAGACGGTCATACTGGACGCATGAGGACAGGAAAGGTGTTAGAAGGTCTCGTCCTATAAATGCCAATGTATCTTCTTATTTTTTTACCCTAATTTATGCCTCTTTCCTCCTAGACACTTACTGACAAAAGCGTCGGAGTGACCTCATTAGCCAGTGCTAGTGAAGTCACCACTGACCACCTCATTTTTACTAGACACCTACTGACAAAAGAGACGGAGTGGCTTTACTGGCCAGTGCCAGTAAAGTCACCATAGCTGACCACCTCATTCCTCCTAAATACCTACTAACAAAAGCGTTGGAGTGACCTCACTGGCCAGCGCCAATGAAGTCACCGCTGACCACCTCCTTTCTCCTATGCAGGCTTAAAGATTCGAATGATTAATACACCAGGCGCGGGGTCATTATAGTCAAAGACATCTACAATAGCAAAGAGGAGGAATTGTAAATTTTGAGTTTGAATAATGCTATATACCACTTCTTTTTTTTTTTACAACTATTCTATAGTCCCAAGCCAACTATTTGATTTTTTTAATAAGGACTGATACAAGGATTATTGTGACTGTCACATCAACATTGTAAGATAATCGTGAGATAAATGTGTAGTTTTTAGTATTACTAATTGAATTCTAAGCATTGAAATAAAGAAACAAATCATAAGAAGTTAAATTGTAATGTTTTTAAAGAAATACCATACATCACATTATTATTCAATATTTATCGCTTCTTCATGCTGACATAACTGGATTTCATAGCCACTATAATTGTCCTTTTTGGTTTTTTTTTAAGTCATTATAATTGTCTTGCTCTATTGATGAATGATTAATAATAATCCACATTTCTTTTTATGATTATCCCCAAAATGCATCTTAATTACCATAATAAATAACAACTGTCAACAGCTTTTCACAATTTGGTAATAATTCTGTCCATTGTAAAAATATCATTCGTTTTTCATTTTTAATACAAAATTAAGGGGCAATGCTGAAAAATTAAAACATTTACAATAGATTGTGTGTTTCTTTTGGCCTCATTAAAACAAAGCTGCCGGTAGTTTTATGATTGTAGCCAAAAGTGTCAAAGAAGGCCGCAGTCCCATGATAACACGACACAGGTGCTGGCAACTGATCGCTACTCGGATCTTGTTTTATCACCAAAAAAAAAAGGCTGGAAAAAGTGACCCCATGACGCAAACTCCAACCACGTGGACAAACAACGTAGGCCCAAGATGAAGACCCCTGACACCTGTTAGATACTGTCGTCGAGGCCAGAATCCAAACGACATCGTAACTTCGACGGACGTCATTCCGTCTATAAAATATTGTTGAATTACGCGGGCGTGGCGTCCGGTGCAGCTGGGTTTGAATTATTATTGATATTAGGGGAGTGGCTAGCGTACGATGCGCTGATAACTTTCTCTTGGTCCAATAGAAGGGTTAACATAAATAAATAGTAATTGTGGTAATTGCCGACAAAATGTGTTTTTTTTGGGGAAAAGTCTTGGGTTTGTGCCTAAATACTTCGAGATGATTCATCTGGTCGTAAGCCTGACACGTGGCGGATAACCAATGGGTGTTATAGTGGGTTCCAAGCTGATGGCTCAAGGGGTCCATCTTTGTGCCTATCATCCTGGTCATCTCCGCTAGTGGGACTTTGATCATGTTCTGCTTTGCCAGATACACCTTTCTTCTCTCCCATACTAAATTGTTCCCGTAAATTTTAGTCTAAAATTTTATAGTTCCATTGATATTTTTTTCTTGAAAAAAGTAGGCATACCCTTGAAATATCAATTGAAGCCAAGTCCTTCCGATTTATCAGAAAATTGCAAGTACTCTTTTTGCCACACAAATATATATATATATATCCCTACAAATTCTCAAAAATAAAAATCTCCTTATAAATCTTGAAAAAGCCAAAAAAAAAAAAAAAACCATTGTGGCTGTTTTGGGTTACATTTTTTTTTTTTTCTAATTTTTTAGAAGGGTATTTAGTTATTTTTGATACAAAGATGGTACATTTTGGGTAATTTAGATGAGACATTATTTCAATTAAAAGTTTAGATAAACATTACAAATTATCTCATAGATTGAGAGGTATATGTATTTATTTTTAAAACAATTTTAATTTGTCAGTAACAAAGTTATAGATCTTCCATAAATGATATGTACGATCAAATTATTTCAATTCATAAGGTTAGATGCTGTAAAGTTTCTGTGATAATGGCAACTACGGTTGTTAATAATTGCACCCAATTAAAACTGGAAGTATCAATTCAACTCCCTTAACAATGTAGTCGAATTTTGTGAATGTAAATGAGCGAGGATAACCTTTTAGGGTGGTGGTTGAATGATTCAAAGACATTTTCAAAGTGGTTAGGTATATAATAGGACATGAGTTTGAAATTAGAATTTCTTTGCTTGATTCATGTAAATTATTTTGATTCTTATTAATATTTTGATGGGACTGATTCAAGTTATAGCTATGATGAATTTAAAAAACGCTCAAATAAAATAGTCACAATTAATATTTTCCTTTTGCCCTTTTGCCCGGAAATATATATATATATTTCGTACAAGTTGTTTAATGTTGCATTGCATTTTAGAGCTAAAAGGGTGATCCAATTATCAAGAGCAGGGTAGTGGACAGGGTTCATTATCAAACACATGCAATGGGCAAAATATCCGGGACCCCATCTCCGATGGATGCCTCTTTCAAGTTTCAATTATGTTTATGTTTAATGCTAAATTTGAGCACGCGTGGCCTCCAATCACAACGGCTAGATCTGGTTTATTGGAGGCATGATGGGGTTCATTGAGATGTGTTTTAAGTTAATTACGAAGCTTATGGTTTGGCCTGTTGCTTAGTTGATTGGACCGCGCGGCACCACAATAGCCTTACATGTATGCTTTGGCATCTGCTTATTAATGCACGATCTAGTATAGAACAAATATATCATATCATATTGATATTCCTTGACCGCTTGTTAAGGTAGCCAGATTAAGGGAATTCAATAAGATATTTCACGTATATTTTTATCTTTTTTTTTTTTTTTTTAATGGGATGCACGAAGAATCAAACTTGTTGGATTGTATAGGAGCCTAGAATTTCAACCCTAAAAATAAAAATAAACCTATTTATGCATTTCAAAAGTCAATGAAAATAATTAACCAACCGTCAATTGCTTGTGGTATTTGAGAAGGTGAAATTCGTTTTGGAACCCTCACGAGATAATGTATTTTGATAAAAGAAGACATGTACTGTTATTATTTACACCAATTTTTCACATTCATGTTATAGTGATCGATCATGTGGCTAGTTTCAAGTGGATTAACCTTCTTCTTTTTTTATTATTATAAAAAATAACAAAGTAATTGAGATAAGAAGTCACTTAAAATACGTCGTATTAATCAGTATAACATTAATATAATAAATGAGTGTGAGAAATAACATTACTCAAAATATGAGCCAAGTTGCATATCATTTAATCCACATACTATAAAATAAGCGTAAGAATCATTACGTAATATTCGGTATAAAATTCATATTAGAAATGAAAAATGTTATATACTACATCAATATTCAACTTTGACGTCATTATGCTTTTTTATTCCATTATACTACATGGTGCGGTGCCAGGTCAGCATAATGAAATAAAAGTAAGAAATTAATGTGGTATATAATATTACTTATTGACAATAAAAAAAGGATCCTCTTCATTTCAAAAGAAATAGAGAGGAGTTGGTCACTCAAAAATGCCACCCATTTTGAACTAACCAGATACTCTCCATTTCTTTTGAAATTGAGAGGATCCGGATCCTTGAAAATCAGACGAGTAACATATTGTTTAAACCATGAATAATGATACTCTTTAAGTTTATTTATCACACTCATGTTACACTAACTGACATAACGTGTTTTAAGTGACTTACAATGTCAAACACTTAAAAAATAAAACTGTAAACCACTTAAAATACATCATAGTCGACTATTCAAACCTTTTTTTTTTTTTTCTTTTTTTCATGAGACGATGTACACATTAATTTATTGGATGTTACCATCACCCGGAAAAATTCCAAGTCTATCTTTCAGGTTTTGGAATAACCAGTGGTGGGGGCTAAGCGAATTGTAAATTATTATTAGGGATGATAAGACATGTTTCATACTTTGTATTGTTTCATTACCTTTTGTTTCCCAGCTTTTGAATGGAATATCCGTAGTCCCACGTCACTTGTTTGCTTCTTTGATCTTTAGCATTAGTCTTTAGCTTTAATAATTAGGGTTCATAGTCCTCTTTGGCATCCAATGATGATCAAATCTTTTCTCATAATTCTATGAGTTGCTTCATTAGGAAAAACTCATCAAATTGCTCCCCCCAAAAAAAGGGGGAAAAAGGGAGAAGAAGGCAAATCAACCTGAATCAGATTTTAAGAAATCAAAGTTGAATCATGGTGAATAAAATCTCAACAAATCTGGGTAAATCATTGGACAAAATTCTCACTTACCTTGTATGTAAACTTTCCTATTGCATGGATCTTGTAGGCCTAGTCGCAAAGGCGACAGTAATCATTGGTGTTTAATTATAGTTTCTAAATGATCATTTTGAACAATTAGTCAATCCAATTTACGGTTCATTTGAATTTGTGAATTTAAAAAATACTATTTACAAACGTGATTTTGAAAAACACAATTAAATGTTTGACAAAATCGTAATTTAACCTTTAAAATCGCATTTTAGCATTTAAAATTGTACGTTATAAAATAAAAAATACTTCATTGCTTGCGATTTGAAAACGTAAATTTTCTACGTTTTCAAATCGCAATATCAAACAATCTATTTTTTTGTGATTTGGTTTAAAATAACACATTTTGTTTATAAAATCGCAATGCCAAATGCACCCTTAGCAATCACTCAAAACACAAGCTTCTTTCTTTCTATCTTTACTTTTACTTTTGAGATTGCCTTGCTCCATCTTCGTTTAAGTTTGCAATTTCAAAAAACACGATTTTAAAATGTGCAATTTAAAAAAGTAATTTTTAAAAATACAGCTAAGCATTTAACAAAATCGCACTTTGAACTTTAAAATCGCAGTTTAGCATTTAAAATTCTGCATTTTCAAAAAAAATCTAGGATTTGAAAACGCAAAATTTATGTGTTTTCAAATCGCAATTCCAAACGATCCATTTTTACGATTTGCTTTAAAATCGCACTTTTATCTACGAAATTGCAATCCCAAACGCACCCTAAATCATCCAACAAGATTTTTTATAATATTGATTCATGGATTCTTGCTGTCTGAGCTCAATGAATTTTATAAATGCCAACGATGATAGTTAAGCAATAGGTAACAAAGAGCTCAATCAAACCCATACTACAAAAAACACTCCTAGATCAACATGCCAGATAAAGTACCAAGAAGAAAGCATTGCAATTACTGTTACTGTTACTGTTACTGTTTCTTCAACAGCAATGGTCCAACATTGTCCCCATTAGCTTTGTTATGCTTGACATGGCTTCCATCACACAAAGGGAAAGTGCCCGACCTCCAACATCTGCAAGAAAAGAAACAACAAACCTCAAAGTTGAGATATACTTGGGCTACTACAAACGGGGGATTGGGATTTTCTACAATCCCCTACCCAAAAAGAGGGGGCAGGTGAATTGCTGAAAATTTGTAAGAGATGGCTCGCTGTCCGAGCAATGGGGCCCAATTGTTGGGTGGGATCCCCTACAATAGGGGATCCCAGTCCACTACTAGGGCATACCATGCTTAGAAAAAAATAAAAAACAGGGGCAGACCATCAAAACAATTTTAAAAGAATGCATCTACATGTTATTCACTTTAGGCACCCTTTACCTCACAAAATATTTCAGCTGTTTCTGGTCTGGACCATATTTAAGGTTTTATTTTTGTATCAAAGCTGTAACAAAATCGTACAACCACATCGATAACCAGGATAGGCCGACAAAAGAGTTTGACGAGACTGACGTATCTCTTCATATCTTATTCACAGTAGCTCAAAATATTACTTGTGATGACTCTAAAGTCCCCCTAAGAGATGAAAAAGCACAATAGCAATCCTTTTGGTGAGTCAAAAAGAGCTGTTGCCTGAAACAGTCATCCAATTCATGGGATTTCTACACCGACAAAAGTCTGGTTGTTCTTCTCACACCAAATAGACAACATTATGCAAAGCATTATACCATTCCAAATCCGACCACGTCTATGCATATCAAACCACAACTTCCAGCACTCAAGTAACTCAACCACATTCTTAGAGAGCACCCACTTAACTCCAAAAAAGAGCATAACAATAAGGATCATTAATCCACAATGGGAAATAGAAAGGATGATACTTGGAACCAACTAAAGGCACCAGCATTAGATTCTAATATTACTCATTTTTATAGTTTCAAGCTTCTCAGACTTGTTATTGTGTATATATTTCAAATCAGACAGACTATTGCACTTACGAAAACTTAGGGTTTATATCAGAACATCCTTAGTGTTTTCAAAGTTATCACCAACCAGACAAGTTCCCCTAACAGCTCTCAGCATTGTATCAGTTAACTCTGCCCTGAAAAATTTTCAGCCGCTTTATGGCATAGGTAAGACTTTTTTTTTTTTTTTGCAGGTTGGCAAGGGTAAGATTTATTTGTGTGTTTGTGGGGCTAAGAAATCACTCACCAAAGGTCATGTAATGTTCCCAAGACCACAGGGGATGCTCGAAATTTTATTTCACCAATTTCAAAGACAACAAGTACAAGAAAATATAGTCCAAGAAATGTAACACCCAAGCCCATCCTAGGGTAATTTTTATTTTTATTTTTTTTAAAAAAAATTCCATGGGACAAATCAATAGGAAATGCTATTTGCTTTGTAAGAATAAGAATAAACTTCTATGAAATTAAATAGTTTCACGGAAATTGTTTTAATCGTCAGATATCATTGAGAAATAGGAAGACGTGTTATCCAAAGATTTCGTTCAGCTCGTTCCCTATTAGGAAGGTAAACGAGCTGAGGAATTGAGTGATTCCCACCTGAACTACCACAAAGCGAGGGGGACAAAGAACTCAACATTAGCCCTAGTAGATCCTATTACCTTACAACTTCTATTCCCAATTCTTCTGCTATGACCACCCCCTTGATAGCATCGATAACATCGACTCATCACATGGTGACTCAGTCGAAAAGTGGCATTCAAAAACCAAAGGTGCTATATGCTACTCATCATCCTATCCAAACGATATGGACGTCAAACCGGACTCATCATCTCTGTTCATCTGGTCCACCGTGTCCTTACCCGGTCTCTTGACATATAATTAGTTGTTTTGTATGTCAAAGTTTTAGTTTCGGCCTGCGGATGATTGCTTGCTACCATTGCATCCTCAGATCCAACCTGCTATTGTTAGGCCAAGCGAGAGCCTCATTGGCGTCTTGCTATGCAAAAAGAATTTAATGCTTTGCTACACAACAACACATGGACTCTTGTTCCTCCACAGTTGCAGCAACAGTTTATGGAATCTGGTGTGAGAGAAACGCTAGAATGTTTCAAGGTAGGTCAAGAGGAGTTAGTAATGTGTTTTATGAGATTATGTACCGGGTAAGGGCTAGGATCAACTCCCTACATGGGTTCCAGCGTTCCCAAGAAAACAGATGGCTTGTAAGCTCATGGAGATTATCAGATGCAATTGTTAGGGCCAGATAGTGCTGCCGGTCTGTTCTTTGTGTTGGGGGGTGTCTTTGATTAGGTTCCACTGCTTGTTGTTCTTAGTTGTAAAGGGTATGCCCTGTACTGATATTGATATTTTAATGATCTCCTTATGGCAGGAAGGATGGATGAGCTCCCTATTGATATTAAAGGTGATGGAGGTGAAGTCTCTTCCGACGGAAAGGGATGTTACAAAAAATCAATATGTACCAAAACTTTTTCAAAATTATCACCCTCTTGGATTAGAATACTCTATATTTTTTAAGTAACTCCGCCAAAAAATTCTTAAAATCCTAATTACTATTTTAACTAAATAATTGAAATTTTACCGTTCAGCCCCAACATATAACTTAAGAACTTACGATAAATTAACAAAAATGTTTTTTTTTTTTCCTCTTTTGGATGAATGAGTAAATCCTTTCATAATGAGTACAATACACTCTAGCTATTTTAAGCCAGAAACTCCAGGAAACACCTTGTGTCCTAAACACCAAACTATACAGTCAGGAAAACCAAACTATACACCACCTAAAAAGCCAACAACTTTACACAACAATCGAAGACAAACTAAAAGCTGGACAACTTGAAACTGTTACACACGAAGCAGTTTCAAAAACATCCTTTAGAGCCACATCCGTAATAAGACCAAAGCACAAGAAGTACAATGACCCGAAACAGCACTCCAAGACATTCTAGCTATATGAAGCCAGAGAACTCCACGGAAGCAACCACAACTGCAGCAGCTTCAAATAAATCTAGCTATTCTTCAGCAACAAAAATAACTGAATGCATCTACACCAGAGCATCAACAGCTGGTATATCAACTAAGGCACCTGAATGCAAAAACAGAGAATCCTCTGCATCTACCACCAAACCAGGAAACCCAACACACTCCAGCAATTCTGCATCAACTCAGAGAAAGAAAATCAGAAACCTGACACCATCACAACATCACGTGGAAGCCTTTAAATTACCTGAAAAACAGGCCCTTTACACCTCTGAATTACAACTAAACAACAGACCCCAGCAACATCGACTACCACCAAATAAACTATCTGGAAGATCCCAACTCCTACATAATTCTTCATTAACTTTGCTTCTCAGAAAACCACCCCTCAACATAATCCTCCCTCTAACTTCCCAATTAATCCTTTGAAGAATTTGCTCTTCAGTTTGTAAATGGTTTCCAGGTCTAATACTATTTCTCTCCTACCCAAATTAACAAAAATATTAAACAATCTCTAGAGACAATAAAAACCTGAATTATTCCGCTAATAATAATGTTCTAGAATTGTGAAAACTCATTAAAAAATGGGTTTTACCTGCAATAAGCAGTGAGGGGCTTAGCGAGCTCAGTGACGACAACCGAATCCACCACTTTATCTTCGCTCTTCCTTATCTCCGGGTTTATAGCCTGACCCTCCGCTCTCACCACCACCACACGCCTAGGCCTCGTCGCGCAACCCACATCACCGAAAGACAAAGATCCGAACTGGGTCCCAACGGTCGTTCCTCTTCTGCTTTGCTTGAGGCCCTCGGTGGGTGGCTTGCTGCAAGAGAACCCCGCACCTACCGTGCTTAGAATCGACGCCATTGAAATGTGTATCTCTCTCTTTTGAAATTGCTTGCTCCAAATCAATGAAAAGCTCTGTGAGAGTGTCGGCGAAATTCCGAAATGTAGTTTGGGATTGAAAAGTAGGTAGTGGCGATCTTGTGGAGAGCACACGCTCTTCGTGAGGGATGTGGGGGGATTTGGGTGGACTCTGCGTAAGACACGTCACTTGGACGGAAACTGTTGGCATTGGCACCAAAGTTATTAGGACGACCTTTAATGGGCTCGTTGAATTTGGATCCTATCAATTGTGTTCTTTGTTCCGGCCCAAAACAAGAATACCAACAAGAAAAATAAGAAAAGAAAGAAAGGAAGTAATGCTAGTGAGAACTTTTAATTAACTTTTATTAACAAAAATATTTCTTATTAAATTAAATGAAACTAATAGACTATATTTTGTTGTGTGGTTCACATATGCTTTTGTTTTTCCTTTGCGACTCCCATGTGTTTACAACAAAAATTTGTTTATATTATTTTCAGCGTTGGGGGACAGAAATTAGCTATAGATTGATTTGTAGCAATTAGTTACAAACTAATCTAATAAAATAACATGTGTCTTTTAGCATGTGAAAAATACATATTTTTTTAATAGCATGTGCTACTCACATGCTTTTTTTAATAGCATTAATAATAAACATATGTTTCTCACATGTTAAGAGATACATATCATTTTATTAAATTGATTTGTAATTAATTGCTATAAACCAGTTTGTAGATAATTTTTGTGCGTTGGTGATTTATGAGTTTGTTTCCCATTTGAGTTAGTTTGCAAGTACATTTGTAAGCACGATGTGCGCTATTTCCCGACAAGGAAGAATATTGACAAAATTTATAATTAAAGAGATGTTGACAATAAGTGATAATTTGAGAATAATACATATATTTTTTCTTTATATTTTATATGGGCGAAGCAATGAATAATCTTGAACCTATTAATTAATGGGTCAAAATCCTTTTTATTTAATGTGAAGTACGGAGGATTTATTTGATTGGGTCAGATTATATTTATAAATTAATAATATATATTGTTGTATTATTTAAAAATACTTATTCCGTTAAATTCAACAGAATAGAGTTGGTAAAGATGAATAAAAGACACTAGAAACACACCACACGAAACGAATTCTTTCCCAGCTAGGAAACCATTTTGACACTAATCCCGCTCCTGGACAATTAAATCCCAATTAAGAACAAACTTCAAAACCACTCTCTGACATCTTCGATCCGAAGCAAACCAAATCCTTTCAAAGTTTCTCTCTTCCAGCTTTTCTTCGACTCTTGCATTGAATTGAATTCTTTACCAGAGCGTTTAATTGAATTCTTTCCAGAGTAGATTAATCGTGTTTCATTATTGATGGCGATTTTTAACGCAAAGAAGCGAGGGACGCTTGGATTCTGGTACTGCATTGTGGTGATTTTGATTTACGGGAGGAAGTGCGATTCCGCGAGATCTGACAAGGAAATGAGGGAGAGGTTCTACGGGAACTTGTTGAACTCGTCCGCACCGAATTCCACCGACGGAAGCATAGCCCAAATGTTTGATCGGGTCCTCGAGAAGGAGTTCTCCGAGAATGATCAGTCTGAAGGTCAGGGTTCCGATATCTCAAGTTTCGTTTCTCGTAATTTTTTAGGTTTTGCATTCTCGAGCTCTGTTTGGCTGGGGAGGAAATTCGGGGAGAGAGTTTCGAAAATCTGGAATAATATGTTAATTTAAGTGAAATTCAAAATGGTTTTAGTAGGGTGGATGCTGTCTTTTGGCCGTGTCCGCGAGCAAGAGATGCCTTAAGAGAAGGGATTCTCTGTTCTTTTTGTCAGCTACCAAACATGGCATTAGGTTTAGCATAAAATTCTTGAGACGGTTTATTGCGGCTAAGATGGTACACTGCTTGCTGAAATGAAAAAATACTATCTAGAGGAAGCTACATACTAATCAAATTTGTAGAATTGTAAAACAACCAACCAGGGTGGTGACTTAAATGATTCATGAACTCAAAATGTCCAAACGCCAAGTAAAACTTTAATCAAGTTGAATAATGAAATGTTGATTAAGGGTCAATTTGGTAGCGGTGTAGCTTTTGAAGCTTTAGTTGCTTTGAGCAGCTGGCCTTCTCAAAAGCCGCCTAAAAAGCCCAAGCTGCACTATAAAAGAGGGGAAAAAAGAAGAAGCCCGTTGTTAAACAGACTGCAGATAGTTTGTGTATCTTAAAAGCTGAAGCAACCCTGGAGAAGCCACTAAGAGCCCCATCAAACAGGGTCGAAGAGACGCCTTAGACAATTCCTGAATAAAATTGCTGAACCTTCATACCATAAGGATTTGAGGAAAATCCTGAAATCAAAAGTCTCTAATGTTTGGTTCAACAGCTTAGATAAATTTTTATGGAATGACAGCAAAAGAAGCAGCAAAGAGACCAGCAGTATAGCCCCAAAGAAACTGATCAGATAGACATATAGCTGAATATGCGATAGCAGAAGCAGATGGCACTTTCAAACACATTTACTCTCAAGTTTATAGCAGCATTATTAGGCTAGCCAAACTGGCCATATCTTTGGAGATGGTCACTGAGTACACCATAGGGAGTTGGGAGAGGTGGGTGGTGCACTCCTGTGGTTAATAGTTCGTATGGAGAAGGCTTGTGGAAAGGAATTTGGCATGGTTAGGATTTTGCTAACTGTATCTCACTTTTGTAGTGGGTAGGCGAGTGGTCTCTTTTTGACAGGATGCTACCGGGGGGGGGGGGTGGTGTTAAGGTGTTAAGAATGGTTTTTCATGGTTTCCTTAATATCACCAAGGAAGAACAGGAAGCCATAGTGGCAACATATGGCTTTGGAGAATTATCCACTGTCCTCCATACTTTGTGAAGTTGTTTCAAGAAGGTAGAGTTTCTTGGGTGCAAATAATTTCCTTGAGGCCAGTCCAATTACTCGATTCGTGTGGAGGGGGCGCTTTGCACAAGTCCGAGGTGTACCTAACATGGGTGGGTATACAAAGTGATTCTGCCTTGGAGGGGTTCTTCGTCATAGAAAAAAAAAAAAAAAGATTGGAAGGCAGAGTTGATGCATCTTTTATCCAATACTTTAGAGAGGGTGTAATGTGAGGACTGGGGGAGGGCTTTTATGGCATGGCACCACTAGTAGGAAGAAGTTCAATGTGAAGTCATATCTGAAGGTCCTCGTCGGGGAGGGGGGATGTAGTTTCCCTGGAACTTGGAAGTAAATATTATTATTCTTAAACTCATCCCAGCATTGCATTTTTGTTTTAGCAGCTTTGTTTTAAACAATTTCATGGTTGACAATCTGTCCCTAAAAGGTGCTGTATAAAAGAGATGGGGAATCAGTGGACCACATTCTTCAACTTCTGGTAGCTAGGGAAATTTTGTGTCTTATTTTCATGTTCTTTGCCGTGCGTCTGGATCTATTTTCGTCCTAGAGGGTCTGACATGGGAGTTGATCTAGTATGAAGCTTTTGGAGTGTTTTAGCAAGGTGAGGCATAATGTTGCTTGGAAGACAGTGCCATTAGGTGTGATTTGGTGTATTTGGAACGAGTTCAATGGGTGAGCTTTGTAGGGGACTGGGCTTTCTATTCACAAGATTAGTATTGAATACCATAGATTCTTCCACTTTTGGCTCTTGGTTGAACAGAGTTTCGATTCTGTTCTGTCCCTTTTGTATTTCTTTGATGCTCTTCCTCTAAATAGTTGGCTTCACCCTTTGGTGTATCTATATATAGAGGGGGGGGGTGGGGGTGGC
The DNA here is from genome assembly GCA_900184695.1 of Betula pendula. Taxonomy (NCBI): domain Eukaryota; kingdom Viridiplantae; phylum Streptophyta; class Magnoliopsida; order Fagales; family Betulaceae; genus Betula; species Betula pendula. The sequence goes on from FXXK01001335.1 coordinate 91,606, forward strand.
TTTGGGGCCTATTTGCCTTGCCATAAGATTTTTTTCCCCCTCTTTCTGATTTAACTTTAATAAGCCTTTAGGGTTGGGGTCATTTTTTCAACAAGTTATCTGTTTCATTAAAAATTAAAGAATCAGCAATAAGATAACCTTATGTCAGATTCTTTTGGGCTTTAAAGATTAAGATGGTAGATTCAAAAACCAACAAGTTAAGCACTTATTGGTGGTAAGAAAAGAAAAGTAAAGGAAAAAAAACAAAAAGGAATGGTAAAAGACTACTTCAAAGTCTTGAAAGTTTTTTTATAAAGTAAGAGTTTGTTTAGGATTGTGTTGGGAAATAGAGTTTTTATATCCAAAAAGAGCTTTTGAGAAAAAGCTTGATTTTCAAGCTTTTTCTAAAAGTGCGTTTTGGCCTATTTAGAGTAAAAAAATCAAATAAGTTTTTGAGTTCTTTACCAAACTTGCCCATTTTTGCTTTGCATAACTTTCTATGTACTAAGAGTTATAGGGTACATTTTCACTGGGAAAGTTATAGGATCTTGTTAGCTTGACTAGTGTGTCAAAACATGACTACACTAATTCCAAATTATCGTGACAGCCATAGTTCCTGTGTTTTATTTAATGACTAATACCTGTGAATTGTCTTGTGGATAAAACCTGATGGTTTTTAAAGACTGGCTAGTCTCTAGATATGTTTAGAGAAACATATATAAAAGGCACACTTTGGCTTTTCTCTATTTCTGTGTTCTTGGAATTTATTATTGACTGTCTTTCTCCATGTCAGAATGTGATGTTTCTTTAACTTCTATTGTTTGGCCATGCGATGAAGCGAATTTTCCATCACTTTCTTTTTAATAAATGCAATTTTTGTCTTTCTCCATGTCAGAATGTGATGTTTCTTTAACTTCTATTGTCTGGCCATGAGATGAAGCGAATTTTCCATCACTTTCTTTTTAATATATGCAATTTTTCATATATGCTGGAGAATGTCATGTATTTCATCCAATCCTGCTCTTCAGTACTGAGGTAGTATGCTTGTCTATTTGAAGCATTTGGACTCCCAGTATTGATTGCATCATGACCACGAATGTTGTCTCACATTTTATTCCTTCGTATTTGATCTTTCGTTTAATGCTGTTTTGATATCATTCTGCTTTCCACTTTACTAGGATCTGATGGAACCAGCTTCAACAGCAGTGTAGCTGATCAACAAGTAGGTTTGGTTTTTCCCTTTAAAATCTATCGGACATATGGCAATAATTTGCATGATTTTCCACTAATGTATTAGGGTAATGTAATCTTTTCTTTGATCTATGGATTTTTTTCTTGAAAAGAAAAGAAAAAAATTCAAACTATGACCCCTTTTTCTGGATTTTTTTTCTTAAAGTTTTTCTGATTGGTTTTGGTTTGAGCCGTCATATAAAGGCGGCTGCACATGTTCCATTGTGAAGGAGAATGCCAGTAACTTAAATTAATAAATGAATGAATGAACGAATAAAATAAACTTTGGTTGGGATCTTACTTTTGTATGTACCCTTAGCTCATGCTTCCCAAACCGCTAGTCCACAATGTGGCTGGTCATTGCTTTGTCTAAATTTCATGAGAGAGCTTGGCTTCTTCATAGGCTATGTTAGGTTGTTTTAGAAATCACACATGATAGAACAAAAATTGGGTGATATTTGTTTCCTGGTTGAATACTTTGGCTCTTGCACTACTCATGATTATGTTATCTATGTAAAGATGAGTCTTGATTATGTTTCACAGGCTGTACTGGAGACTGTAGCTAAAATCACTCATGAGAAGACCAAGAGAAATGATACACAAGAAGCAAAGTACGGGAATGTGTAAAATATATCCATTGCTAATGTGATTGCATTCTGAAAATTTGTTGAATGTATATTTTTCTTCTTATTATTATGGAAACAAGACACTTATTCTCTTCGTTGTTTTGTTTCTCAGTGGCACAAGGCCATTCCAGTTCCAAGATGTTTTTTCCATAGAGAATGAAGATAGTACTGATGACATGACTACCTTGATTGACAAAAAGGTGCGCCGAATCTTTTGGGAGAGTCATAGCTATTCATGCTTTGAATTTCATCCACACTAACTTCTTTTACTTGATGATGGTAGGACAATGTCTTTGTGATGTCAAACAAGAAATCCAAATATCCAATTCTTCAAGTAGATTTGAGGTCAATCTTTCATATCTTTTGTCCTGATTCTAACACATGATAAATTTAGGGCCTGTCTGGTTCATGACTCGAAAAATGGATTTGAACTGTTTTCTTAAAAGCTTGCCCTTGTTGGGTTTGTTTTTATTTTTAAATGGCAGTGTTTTGGAAAACATGGGGAATATGTTTTCTCATAAGAAAACATTGCCATTTTCAAGAATATAAAATTAGTTTTTAAAATCAAACACCTTCTCTGATTTCTGTATTTTCAGGAAAAAAAAATGTCATTTGAAATGCTGGAGTTGGCCATTGCAGACGGACCTTAGTGTTTTAAATTTTCTATGCACAAATTTTGCATTCTCTAGATAATAGCATTTCTAAAATGGCTTTCCTCCAAACTGACCCCAGAGGTTGGAATTACAATCTGTTTATTACTGGGGTGTATAGTTCTTGAAAACCATGATTGAAGTTGTTTAATTTGATTTATGTACTGCCTTAGATTTATGCCTTATTAGTTCTGCTTTACATTCTGGCAGATTGATCTCAGACTTGGTGGTTGTCATAGTTTCTGCTGCTATTGGTGGAATTGTTTTTTCCTGTTTGGGGCAACCGGTTTGTATTTGTAAATTGTTGTTGTTGTTGTCGTTTTTTTTTTAATTGCATTGCATTTATGTCTAATCATCAGGTGATTTAGATGATACAATTTTTTATATTTTCTTTAATTTATTTTTGATAAATATTTTAGGTTATTGTGGGCTATCTTCTTGCTGGTTCGATTATTGGACCAGGGGGGCTGCAATTCATTAGCGAAATGGTACAGGTATGTTGTTGTGAATAGCTCAAGAACATTGTTTCTTGAAGTCAGAATGCTTGTTCTATTATCATTTACTGGTAGTTCATAAGGGGTGGAGACAGTAGGGTTGGTCTGTTGATTTTCCTTCCTTTTTCCACATTTCATTCAAAGAATTGAAGGAAGATAGTGCATTTTTCTGAAGTTATTACTTTTATTATGTTAACTGTGGCTAAAAAAATGTTTTCTCAGTGATGGTGTTTTCAGAAATTCAGTTTAACGAGCCTCTCTAAATGCCCTTTACTTATATAAATTAAGTATTGAACTACAGGCTGGAACAGTAATTTCGATAGAATCTGAAAAGCGCCACCTACCAAACTCCTGAAGATTTTCTCCACACATCTTCCAACTTTCCCAAAAATACACGGAGTTTGCTGTCTTATCCAGCAGTACTCTATATGGCACTCCAATACCTATAAACCATGGTGACTGCCTAGGTATTAATAGTTAACTTAATAGAACATGGGATAGAGGGAGCGACCAAGATGAGGAGCATGCACATGGTGCGCACATGTTTTAGTTAAATATCCCTTCTTCATGTGCAATAGCCTGCACTGACTAAGATAGGTTCAGTCCTGAGTCAGATTATATTCTGTGGAATTTCATGTACCATGATTTGGTCTACCATGTTACTTGCAACCTAGGATCTATAGTGACAAGTTCTCATTATCTTTAATTACAGGTTGAAACTTTTGCACAGTTTGGTGTTGTCTTTCTTCTTTTTGCTTTGGGGCTGGAGTTTTCTTTGACAAAGGTATATTTTTCTCAGCTTTGGAAATCATATGTACCATATATCATACAGTAGCTTATTGTGAAAGTCTTGTAGCAATACATTTTTTAATTTCTTGGGAGATATTAATTTCACTTGTGTTTGATGCAGTTAAAAGTTGTCGGGCCTGTTGCTGTTCTTGGGGGGTTACTTCAGATAATCATATTTATGTTCTTGTCTGGCATAACTGCCCTGGTATAGTTGTGAGAGTATCCAATCTGTTTTTGTTTTTGTTTTGTTTTTTTTTCTTTCCTAGTGACATTATAATTCCTGTCAAAACAGATGCTGACCTTGAACATCTGCTAACATTACAGTTATGTGGAGCAAAGTTGTCTGAGGGTGTGTTTGTTGGTTCATTCTTATCGATGTCATCAACAGCAGTGGTATTCTTCTAGACCATTATTTAACACTAAAATTTCTCTTTTTTCCCTGGTTGCTGCTTGCCAAATTTTTAGTGCTTTTCATACTCTTTTTTTATTGCCCTTTACCAGGTGGTAAAGTTTCTGGTAGAACGGAATAGCAGTAATGCTCTTCACGGTCAAGTTACAATTGGGACACTTATTTTTCAGGTATCTTATAAACTATTTTTAATCAGATGGTAAATCTATCAGTCTTTAAATCATGTTGAGTTAGAAAGCTTGGGCTATGTTTGTTAAACTTTTCAAAAATTATTTTCTGTTTTCAAACACAAAAATACACTATTCTAAAACCATTTAACAAATGAAACACTTTTCAAGACACAAAATACAAAAAACTTTTCAAAAAACAAAACAAAAAACACTTTTTAGAAAACTTTTCACACCTCAAAGAGGAATATTTTGAGAAACACAGGTACTTATTATTATTTTTTTTGTTTGTTTGTAGGTTGACTTATTACTTAAAACAATTTTTTTTAAAAATAGAGATGGCCGCACAACCACCTCTAACAGAGGAGAGGGTGGCCACTTGGCCAACTCTCTCTTAGTTAGAGGTTGTCGCACGACCACCCCAACAAGACAAAGGTGGCTGTGTGGCCATCCTAACCAGATAGGAGGTTAGCCACATGGCCACCACTCTAATTTCTTTTATTTTTTTTAGTAAGTAAGAAGTTAGACTTTGCACTTGAAAAAATAAGCATATGTTATTTCAAAATAAACATGTTTAGTGTTTGTTTCTTTGAAAACACAACATTTTTCAAAAAGTTTACTAAACAATTTTTTTTCAGTAGATCCCATAGACAACACATTTCAAATGTGGATCCCATTGAAAACACTTCTCAACTTTCTATCACATCAAAACACAAAAAGCACTTTTCAAAATCGTTAACAAACCTCGCATTGATTTCTGGTTTATATGTATTCATTCCTACACCTTGGATTATTTTAGGACTGTGCTGTTGGCTTACTATTTGCCTTGCTCCCAGAAAACGTTTTTTTCAGTTTTCTATCACATCAAAAAAACTCTTTCAAATAAAAAACACTTTCCAAAATCATTTATAAACATAGCCTTGATTTCGGGTTTATGTTTATTCACTCCTTTACCTTGGATTATTTCAGGACTGTGCTGTTGGCTTACTATTTGCCTTGCTCCCAGTTTTGGGGGGTAACAGTGGCCTTTTGCAGGGAATGATTTCAATGGGAAAGCTGTAAGTCTTTAGCAGTTTTCCTTGTGCGGTTCTTTTTCTTTCCAATGTCATTTACTGAAGTCTTGCAATTTTGATTTGCTTTCTTTAGTCAAGCTTTTAGTAATTTTGAAAAAGAAATATAGTTGGTTTTTGCATGACTAAAAGGATAGTTGTGCCAACACCATCATATAAATGATATTTATTGAATATGGCCTGTTTCTTTTTTATTTTATTTTTTTTATTTTGACATCAGGCTGCTAGTGTTGTCGATGTATCTCGCTGCTGCATCTGTATTATCTTGGTCATTTGTTCCTCGTTTTCTAAAACTGATGATGCAGCTATCATCTCAAGTGAGTTACAAAAACATTAGCTACATTTTTGGATTGACTAGTAGTTCTTCTTAAATTTCATTTTGTTTCCCCTTTTTGTGATTCAGACAAATGAACTTTATCAGCTTGCTGCTGTGGCTTTTTGCCTATTGTCTGCCTGGGTAAGTTCCAGATACAGTTATCTCTCGTATTAAGCCTAGTGACTCTTCATTGTGCTGCATTTTTTTTCTCAAATGTTTCTGTCACAAATAAGTATTCTGCTTGTGGTGATCCCTTTTGTACAACGTGTATTAAATTGTCAATTGCTTGATTTATTATCGTCCAGATTTTGTGACTGAGTAGAGGTAGTTGAATTTGGGTTACCAGAAGTTTTTGGAGAATAGGAAAAAAATTTGGATAAATTTGCTGAAAAATAGGGCATGAACCTGTTTTATTGAGGTAGAAGAGAAGGTGATCATTGATGAATGTTAAGATAAGTGATTTAAGCATGGAAGTTGAAGAATTAAGAGTTTATTTGAAATAGCTCTATAAGAATAAGTATCATGAAATTTTCATAGATGGCGAATGTCTGGGGCAAGAAATGCGATCTTTAACTATAGTATTGCTCATCAACTTTAATTTATTATATGATTTGCTCTGTCTGGACGTTCGCTCTCACTATAGACATCTATACACATATTATGCGTACTTTCAATTGCAACATCCCCGCAAACTTTCAACTAAAGCAATGTCCCCCCAAATTACCAGAAAATTGTAATGTACCCTTTTTATCCCATAAACAGACAAAAATACCCCAAAAAATTATCGAAAAGACAAATACCCTAATATATATGTGTACTGTTCCTCTATTCTTTTGCTTAAATGTATTTTGAAATCTGACTGATATTCTCGAACATTGTTTTTATTTTTTTTCAATCAAGTTGCGACTCCAATACTGTATGTGACATCAGTTTGAGCAGTTAAAAGGTGTTTCAGGGTGCAAAACCGTGAACATGGTTTTCTTTGGCTTCTGTTTTGATTTGTGTTAGAGCAAAGATATTAGAAGCCTAAAGAGTAAAGAAAGAAATTTAATACAAACCATAAGCATATTCTTCTCTGTTTAATCATGTTGAACTTAGATGATGGGACTCAAAGTATGAAAATTTTTGTTCATAAGGGATTACTCTTTGTGCTGAAATAATGTTGATAAGAAATAAAAAACTAAGTTTTAATTATCCAAAAAATGAAAAAATAAAAGCAAAGACATGAAAATAAGAAATCCTATCGTTGTACATTAGTTCTCCCATGTTAGATTATGTTAATTTGAAGTTAAGATGATGAGTTGCCGTAATATATGACTCCAGTGCAGGATATTGCTGCATATATTCAAAATTACTGACTCCTTTTTAATATTTTGAATCTTCTTTAACCTTTTCAGTGCAGCGATAAGCTAGGCCTTAGTCTTGAGTTGGGTTCGTTTGTGGCTGGTGTTATGATATCTACTACTGACTTTGCACAACATACTTTAGACCAGGTACTGCTTTTTATTACTTATAGTTTCCTAAGTTGTGTTTCATGTTTATATATTTAGCTTTTGTCTAAAACTAATTTCTACTGCTATTTCATGTTGTTATATTTCTTGTGCTATGTTAGCTTTTGAATAGCTAAACTAAGTAGTGCCTAAACTTGGGTAAATGAAGCACATGAATTTGAGAAAATTACGATGATTGGCATGGAACCTCCTTAAAATTAAGTGGCTCTACTTATGAAATATGCAATTGCTTCATGGAGATAGATTTAGATTGAAGAGGCTGCTTCATTCTGTATGTCACATGCAAAATTGGATCAACTCCTGTATCAATTGTCATAAGAATATGAGACATTACTGATTTGTTGCCTTTCTATTGTGTAGGTTGAACCAATTCGTAACTTATTTGCAGCTCTTTTCCTTTCAAGTATTGGAATGCTCATTCATGTACATTTCCTATGGAACCATGTTGATATATTGCTAGCATCTGTTATTCTGGTTGTAGTCATTAAGACAGCTGTTGGTGCTATTGTTGCTAAGGCCTTTGGGTATAGCATGAGAACATCATTCCTTGTAAGTTGGCTTGCTTAGCTTGTTGAGTTAATTTCAGATCTAAGTGAAAACATAGATTGTTTATTCTTGAAAATTTGGTTATTATTTTATAGGTTGGTGTTTTGCTTGCTCAAATTGGGGAATTTGCCTTTGTTCTCCTAAGTCGTGCCTCAAATCTTCATCTTGTTGAGGTTACCTCTCTCTCTCTCTCTCTGCTTGTGTCTGTGTGGGTTGATTTTTCTTGCTTCATTTCTTGGTCCCTGTTTTTGTAATGGATTCTTGTCCCTTATGATTGTTCTCCACTGGAATTTTTACTCTAACTGTTACTAGAGGGCCCCATCATACTGATCAGTTTCTCTTCTTTCCCCAGAGTGAAGGAATTTGTTTATTCCAGTAGATGAGTTCTTCTCTAAGCCTATAATTTCCTTTTGTAAGAAATGTATTCAATGGCTGTCATGTTTGGAAGTCAAGTACTAGAGGTGTCTTCCAGTCTTATTTTAGACTTACTATGCGCACTCTCATTGTGTTGATTAATGATTGGCTGTTCTGAAAGATCAAACCAGACAAGGATGGAGATATTGGGACGTGTCAAAAAAAAAACAGTACCAATAACAAAAACAAACTAGAACACCTCATTGCTCAATTTTGTAGTACAGATGTTGCACGTGATTTTTGTAATAAAATTGGTTTACTTCAAGCTGCATTCATTGATGACATGGCATTATGGATAATTTATTACTTGATGAATATTACTGATGTACAATAGCTACAGTAGTTGCNGGTCATTTTCTCTGAGCATTTTTGGAGATTGCTCTTCTTGTTTGTCCACTCCACAACCAGTGGGCACTACAGTTATTGGTGAGCCTATGCAACTCAAGCCCAGAGAGACACAGAAATTTTATGCCCGTAGAGATCTTATTGTGTTGGCAACATATAGAAATGTCAGCTCAGTATTATAATAAATGGAAGGACTTGACTTTTGGCCCCCAACATAGAAAAGTAATGCTACTTATACAAAAAAAATACCTTGGTACTATATTATAGCTAAGCAGTGAGCACGAAGAATATTTATGTCCTTGTTAGATAATAAAACCTTTTTTCTACCCTTGACTTTTAACTGAACAGTAACAAGGGTGGTTCACTGGCATTTTGATGTGGTACATTAGAAAAGGTGTATTAGAAAAAAATTTAAAAAGTTTTTTTAACATTAGAAACTGCGACTAATTAAGTGGCCTATTCATATAATATCTTATAAGCATTTTGAATTGGTTTAGAAACTGAGGTCTCAATATATGCCGAATTAGCCTTTTGAAACACAGCTCTGCTCATCTTCCATCACTTTGTGAGTTTCAAATTAATGATCATCTGATAGAGTTTGTTCAATTGTCGATAATGAATTGAAGTTGGGTCACCACTGGTTTCCACTGGCGTTTTCACTTGCAAAAAGAGACAAACAGAAAGAAGTTATCACATAACTTGACACTAATTTGGATATTGCATCACATGCCTTCTTTCTAAGTTCATGCTTTTATGGTTGTCATAAAAAAATGAAGCAAAGCCACTTGGAGAGCTTCACTACAATTGTCTTTACAGCACAAGAAGATCATGTTTAAGTTGATAAGTGTTTAGCTACAATATTCAAGAAATTAGCTTTATTTTCATTTGTTAGGTGCCAATTTTCTTGAAGTAGACAACCCCAAGGGGTTGGCTCAAGTGGTAAGGGTCTTGGTCTTTGTGGTAGTCCCATGAGGTCTAAGGTTCGAATCCCCTTGGATGCAAACAATTTCTTGGGGCCAGCCCACCGGCGAAGCCAGAGTATTACCTGATCTGTGTGGAATGGGCGCTTTACACGGGTCCGAGGTTTACCTGACAATGGTGGATTCACGAAGTGGCCCTGCCTTAGAGGGGTTCCTCGTCATAAAAAAAAAAAAAAAAAAAAAATTTCTTGAAGTAGACTAATATGTTTTTCTCTTGCCATAAGATTCTTCAGTAATGTAGCTTTACCAGTTTTGCTGTCAATCTGCAATCTCACCATATAACACTGACTTGTATTGTTTTNAGTCATTTTCTCTGAGCATTTTTGGAGATTGCTCTTCTTGTTTGTCCACTACACAACCAGTGGGCACTACAGTTATTGGTGAGCCTATGCAACTCAAGCCCAGAGAGACACAGAAATTTTATGCCCGTAGAGATCTTATTGTGTTGGCAACATATAGAAATGTCAGCTCAGTATTATAATAAATGGAAGGACTTGACTTTTGGCCCCCAACATAGAAAAGTAATGCTACTTATACAAAAAAATACCTTGGTACTATATTATAGCTATGCAGTGAGCACCAAGAATATATATGCCCTTGTTAGATAATAAAACCTTTTTTCTACCCTTGATTTTTAACTGAACAGTAACGAGGGTGGTTCACTGGCATTTTGATGTGGTACATTAGTTACTTTTTAAAGAAAAAAAATTATATAGAAATGTAGAAAAGGTGTATTAGAAAAAATTTTAAAAAGTTTTTTTAGTGACATTAGAAACTGCGACTAATTAAGTGGCCTATTCATATAATGTCTTATAAGCATTTTGAATTGGTTTAGAAACTGAGGTCTCAATATATGCGGAATAAGCCGTTTGAAACACAGCTCTGCTCATCTTCCATCACTTTGTGAGTTTCAAATTAATGATCATCTTATAGAGTTTGTTCAATTGTCGATGCTGTGCATGAATGAATTGAAGTTGGGTCACCACTGGTTTCCACTGGCGTTTTCACTTGCAAAAAGAGACAAACAGAAAGAAGTTATCACATAACTTGACACTAATTTGGATATTGCATCACATGCCTTCTTTCTAAGTTCATGCTTTTATGGTTGTCATAAAAAGAATGAAGCAAAGCCACTTGGAGAGCTTCACTACAATTGTCTTTACAGCACAAGAAGATCATGTTTAAGTTGATAGTGTTTAGCTACAATATTCAAGAAATTAGCTTTATTTTCATTTGTTAGGTGCCAGTTTTCTTGAAGTAGACTAATATGTTTTTCTCTTGCCATAAGATTCTTCAGTAATGTAGCTTTACCAGCTTTGCTGTCAATCTGCAATCTCACCATATAACACTGACTTGTATTGTTTTCTTTCCCTCTTTTTTTTTTAATGTTGTTGATTAAAATTATTGTAATGTAGGGGAAGATGTATCTTCTTCTTCTTGGAACAACTGCTCTTAGTCTGGTAAGTTTCTTTAAGTTGAAACTTAATGTTTTTTTGTCTTCTTTGAAATATTTATCCTAGCAGATGATTATGTACAGGTAACAACTCCTCTCCTATTTAAACTGATACCTGCTGTAATGAACTTGGGCATTCTCATGCACTGGTTCCCCGCTGAGAGCGACACACAAAATGAGGTCTCTCTCTCTCTCTCTCTCTCTCTGGCACACAAGTACTACATTATACAGTTTTTCCTGTGCAGTATTTACTCCCCTACAAAAGAATGTTGATTAGGAAGATAACAACGTCCGATTTAACATCTAAATATCTTCTGAGCCATCACCTCTTTCTATTTACTGAAATTTTTACGCCACACCTTTTGACTACATATATATATATATATATATTAAGAGAGTACTGTTTGATGCATCTTGAAGTATTTTGTGCCAATATAGAAACGTGTTTGTCTGAAATTGTGAATGCAGATTCAGATCGCAAAGTTAAAAAGCTATGGGGAAAGCATGCTATAGGTGCCATCATCTTTGTCTATACGAGATTAAAGTTATAACCCTACTGGAATTTTTAAATATGGTTGGATTCTTTTTTCCTTTTTTTCTAGTGGATTTTGGGAGAAAAAGATTTTATATTGGGTCTGGATTGTAAAGATGCATAATGCATAAAATGGATGAATCACATATAGCGTTGCTAGATGCGGAACCTTGGCAAAACATACACAATGCTTAAATTTTCACCTTTTTAATTTTTTTAATTTTAATCTTACGTGGGAAAGAAAACATACGATGTCTATTTTTACAGGAGAAAGCTTCCATGATTGAAGTGCATAACAGATCATTGTGACCTTCCACGTTCATGTAGTGTGTAGTCATATGAGGGGGCTACACCTTTAAATCTTAATGATGTGTGCACATCAGCATTTGGTTCCACTGCCAATTACATTTTTGAGGTTTCGGCTGACTCGTGACTCAGTGACTCGTGAGTATATTCATCCCTCTGAAACTCAACTCAGAGTTGTCATGTAGATAGGCATTCATTTTTTGTATGCTTAGTGTATTGTATATAGGAATTCTTTTTGGGCCTGCACGTGGTTCCTGCTAGTCTATGACCTGATTCATATCCATATTGCTGCTTCTACAAAGTCAGACCATGTATAATTTTGATTAATTATGATTTGTATTGTATTAAGATGGTGTAGGAAAACCGAAACAAAGAAACAGCTTTAAAAGCATTTTTGAGTTAAATGAATTATAATTACCTTTTCTTAGCTGTAGAGAGCATGTTGTTATCAAAAACTTTGCTTCTGTACTAGCAATCTGAGTCACGAAATTAAGATTGTGATCGAATTAGTTTTACATTGGGCTTGTGAGAAGTGAAAACTGAGATGGGCTGTCAATTTCTTTTTGGAAATCGAAGCTTGTGTGGATCTTGAAAACACAATTGTGAACCTCTTAATAGGTATTAAGGTCCAGGGCCAGGCCAGCAATTTGTGCAGTACTATCCGGTAAACAATGGAGTAATGTTACATTTAAAATTAGCATTGGGCTTGCAATTAATCATTATTGAATTTTAATTAAATAATAATTTTAAAAGTCACCTCATATTTTAGGGACACAAGGGAAACTTTTAAAATTACTTTAAAAAAAAATGAAAGTATTAAATTAACCCATCCACTTTCTTCTCTTTAAAATCAATTTTTGTTACATTACACGTTAAATAAGCCCGTTATGTACATTGGTGTTTTGGAATAAGCTTGATGGATAGGTCTTAGTGAACCTTGTTAGTTGGGTTAATGGGTAAAAAAATTTTATTAGCCAAACAATTATGTTTGTTAATATGTTTGAATAGTATTTTGTGGTTTTGGTTTAAAAACATATTTTGACGTGACATAAATGTGAAAATTGTCTTTTGAGTATCTGTTGGTGGGGTTCATATTTTAAAAAAAAATGATTTTTTATATAGAATACACCTGCTTATTTTTAAAAAAATCCCAACTTGTGCCGTGCGGCCACCCATCCTTGCCACCCTAATTTTTTTGTATTAAATAATAAATTAGCTCTTACTTTTGCAAATGTTAAGCACTTGTTTTGCCAAATATTCTTACAATAAGGGAAGAATAAGAATTTATAAAAGATGTGTGAACTGTAAGCAGTGTTTGGTGTTGTAAGTTTGTTATATTTATTTGAAGGAAAAAAAAAAAACTTTGGCATACATAACATAAACTAAAAAACAACACCGCTTTAACCTCGTTTCACAGTCCCTGTTCTTTTGATGGACCGGATAATTTAGTTGATATATTTCTAATTGATCTAAGGATGATATTGTCACTTTTTTTTTCTTATCATTTTCTCCTTTCCCGCATTCAAAAAAAGAAAAAAAGAAAAAGTTTGGAGTATTGCTCACACCTCTTTTTTCTTTTTTTTCTTTTTTTTCTTTTTTTGTAAGCGATTGGACGCCAAAGAAAAGTGTTTTTCTCTTTAGTATTCCTGTGTTGGGTAAGCCTGTTCGGATCATGGCTTGGCCCGTGAGTGGAGTATTTGAATTGATGGGCTCCAACCCTCCTAATAATTTGTTTTGATTGGCTCCCAAAACCCTCGAAACAGTTTCACGCTGTTATTTTTGCGCACTTAACCCAAACCGTTGATATTACAATTATATTAGCGGCAGTGATTGGAATACCTCATTAAACAATTTAATCTCGGTGCTTATAAGTTATAACCATTATCAAACATCCTTGTTAAAAAAAAAAAAAACCATCCTCAAAAAGGCAAAGAGAGAGAGAGAGAGCAATATTCCGAGCTGCTTTTTCTAGAAAAAGCGGTGTGGTTTTAGTTTAGTCTCCCAAGTCTTCTTCTTCTTCTTCGATTCGAAGAGAGAGAGAGCAATGGAGGTGCAAGGTGTGGTTGGGGTTCGATGCCAGCGAATTGGGTGCAACGCCACCTTCTCTGAGGACGACAACCCCGAAGGTTCTTGTCATTACCATGATTCGGTAATTGCCCTATTTTCTTTTCACCAATTCTTTTTAGGACATTATCCTTGTCTCTGTTTATACTAAATTATGTCAATTTTATTAACTTGAGCTTTTTTTTTTTGTATGCTTTTTCAAATTTTCTATTGATATTGGACATTACTGCGCTGGCTTATTCCTCTTGTTAGGGAGTACGTATTTCTCTATCTATTTCTCTCTATTTTAAGAAAATATTTTTTAGTTTTTTTTTTCTCAGTATATTTCTTTCTGTTCTTTACAATTTTCTCTTTTTTTAAAAAAAAAATATATATAAAAAAAATTTTAAAAAAAAAATTGCTTAAATCCAGCCTATGTTTCACGATGGAATGAAAGAGTGGAGTTGTTGCAAGAAAAGAAGTCATGATTTCAGCTTATTTTTGGAGATTCCAGGGTAAGTGCGTTGTCGTTTGGAATTTTTCAACAGTATTTTTTTGCGAACTCTCATGCTTGCTTGATGTGGAATTTTTCGCTTTTATTTGGTTTAGTATGCCTCGCCAATAGAATATGTGGATTGCGTAAGACCTGCTGAAATTTGAAGCAGGACTCCTATGATCTTGTGATGTTTACTCTGCAGAACATAGTGGATTGGTTAAGTCTTTGTGAAGAATCCAAATTCCTTTGGTAAAAAGTGCCCTCCACTGTTCGGGAGTTGGAAGGAGACTCCTGACTTAGTTTATCTTAGGGAATCATCACAAAATTAATACTGGTGCTGAATACATATTCAATGATTTTTCTGCTGAACACACACCAAACTTTTGTTCTAAACTCTCTGGGACTTTATATATCATTCAAAGATACATATCCTGCTCCCAGCTATCGGGCAATCAGATAGTTGATTGTATCACCATTATATTTTGGTGATTGGATGTACATGGTGATCAGGGAACCTCACTGACTTGTATCATTGTCCCATTTACTGGTTCCTGTCAACTTCTATCTTGTTTTTATTATATTTTGTTATACAATTCATCAGGTAATAGATTAGTGCAGCAATTGCTAAATGGGTATCCACAAGTTTGATCCTGTCTCTTACCTAGTTGACCCCTTTAAAAAGGGGATATCTTATCATTCTTATGATAGGTTGGTTTCTTCTTTACTGATTTAATCTCATGGAATGAATGAAACTATGATGGTGATGCTTCATCTTTAAAGTGTTACCATAAGAGAATTTGCTTCCTGCTTTTGTTGTTTTCAACAACCAAAGTTAAGCATGTGACTTTCACATGGGGGAATGGTCCTTTAACTAAACTCTGATTGATATGATGGATGAGGGTGGAGAAAGCTTTGATGTGAGGTAAGCTGTGTTGACATGGCACATACCAGCAGCAGCCTGGTTCAAATATATTTGAATAGGTAACTTTCATGATGTTGTCAGTATTTTTTCTTTGTTTTTTATTAAGTTCATGATGTTGTCAGATTGGACATAAATGTTAAATCTTTATTGTTGATTAACTTAAATTAGGTGTCCGGTCTGTTGAAGCAGCTCCTAAACATGTGAAGAATAGCTAGTTTTTTCACCAATTGAATATTTTCCTTAATTGATTTATGCCTTTGGTAAATATTGAGATACTAGTAGCAAAGTCTTATTCCGTTGCAATTACTGCTGCACGTACTGTTATCTTGACATGTGTCTTAAATTTTAATTATATATTTATTTTTATGTTCGGTATAACTTTTAAAAGTTTTCTTTCTTAATGAAGATGTAAGACAGGCAAGCACACAACGGAGAAGCCAGTGTTGCGAACTCCTACTCCAAAGAATCCAGTTTCTGCTCCCTCTTCAAATTCTACAACAAATGCATCTTCAAAAGAGACTTGCTCTAGGTGCCGGCAGGGTTTCTTTTGCTCTGATCATGGTAATCTCATGTGTATCCTTTTAGTTTGGTAGGTTAATAGTAAGTTGATTTGGTTTCTCATAGAATGAAATACTTCAAATTTTGTTCTATGGTTTAGCACGAGCATGAAATACTTTTTATAGGTAAATACAACTCACACGCTCATACAGGATCGAGGCTGTGACCTCACCCTCTGCCTGTGATGTTTGGGGGCAGGAAAAGCCATTTGGTCTGAAGACCATTGGCAAGTAGGAGTATGAACATTAATGGGGTCAAGGCAATAAACTTGGAGTCTTACCGTGATTTCAGATGAAAACGTGGTTATGATACATTTCTTAAATCCTAGAACGATCCCTCAGATTTAGGGCATAGTGCAACTACAACTGCCATGGAAAACAATGAAAACTCATGTGCAGAACTAAAGTTCCTTGTATACTGGGTCCATTTTGAATGAATGTCTTACTCCATTGTAATGCTTAGAAATTGGGCTATAAGATAGTTAAATTTTTGTATTCTAGTCAATGGTTTTTGGACCAAATGGCATATTTTTCCCCCATAAATAAGGGTTGGAATGATAAAGTTACAAGTTCAATCCACTACAAGTGTAGTTGCATTTAGTATCATATTTATTTAAAAAAAAAAATGGTTTTAGCGATAAATCCACTGATACTTTATTCCTTAGCTTCCCCACTTCTCCAGAAACAATTTATCTTCTTTGTAAGCTGAAGCAAGTCTTGTCTTTTCTAGGTTCACAAGCTAATTTAGCTAAAGAGATTAATCCGAAGCCTTTAAATGTGGACACAACTGCACCTACCAAGATTGATACAAATTTTGAGAGCTCTCCTGCTCCAGCAAAGAAGGTAGTTGATATAAATGAGCCCCAGACATGCAGAAATAAGGGATGTGGTAAGACTTTCAAGGAAAAGGATAATCACGAGAGTGCATGCAGTTTCCATCCTGGACCCGCTGTTTTCCATGACCGTATGAGAGGGGTGAGATACATTTTTTTTATTAGTCTCCTTATCATTATAGTTGTCTTCATTGATAACTAAATCTCAAAACGTGCTTTAATGGTATATATGATATTGCAGTGGAAATGCTGTGACATTCATGAGAAGGAATTTGATGATTTCATGAGCATTCCGCCTTGCACCCAGGGATGGCATAATGCTGATCCATCATCCTAAACAAGCAGAGACCTGCAAGGATGAGGTGTTTCCATTGTGACTTCTTTCCTCCCTTAAAAGTTGTTTTTTAGATTGATACTGTTCTCTATGTTGTCTTTCTGTTAGAATGAACTTCTTGCCACCAAGCATTTTCGTTGTTATTGACCAAATAATTGGTAAGAAACTGTTATATCTTTCGGATTTGAAATGGGTATTTTGCAAACTTCTTTGTTGGTTCAAATTCGGAAGTCTCTCATACAGAAGAAAGTTACTGGCTTCCTTATTTTTCATGTAGGGGGGAGTCAATTGGTGGGCAAATGCTGTTTCCTCACCTCATAATATTTTGGATACCCTTACTAAGAAGCACTTGAACCTAAAGTTTTGTAAGTGTGTTGAGAGCCTGTTTGAAAGACAAAAACAACGAAGGGAGGCCTTGTTCCATTCCATTTATGTGTTTGTGTTTTGAGTGGGACACCGGACACCTCATTCCACTCATTAGTTGAGGTGAAAGTACTCCTTTATCTTCCATAAGAACTTGAATTTGTTTTTAAAAAACAAAAATGCACGATACCCCTTAGGTCTTTTTCAAAAGAAAAAAAAAAGGCAAAATCAGTCTACACAGTTTACCTGATTTGCAATAAGTTTTCTATAGTATCAAAATTCTTAGAGCATTCACAGCAACTTCCCTGTCATTTTTTCTAAATTTTTCTAAATTTTAGGGAACAAACTACTTTTTACTTCCCTATCTAAATTTACCCCACAATAGATTTCCTATACATTTCCCTATATCATTAAATAACATTTTTTTAACTTTTACCTCTTTTCTTTTTCTTTTTCTTTTCTTCTTTCTTTTTTTTCTTCTTTTTTTTTCATCTTCTTCCTCCAGACGCACGCTCCATCTTCAGCTTCTCTCCTCTCATCTGCATCTCTCTCATCTCCATCTCCTTCTTCATCTTCTCTCTATCTCTCATCTCCACCTCCTTCTTCATCTTCTCTCTCTCTCTCATCCGGATCTCTCTCATCTCCATCTCCTTCATCTTCTCTCTCTCATCCGGATCCTCGTCCATCTCCTTCTTCATCTTCTCTCTCTCTCATTCGGATTCTCTCATCTCCATTTCCTTCTTCATCTTTCTCTCTCTCTCTCTCTCCATTCGGATCTCTCTCGTCTCCATCTCATCTCCATCTCTTCTCTCTCTCATCTGCTCTCTCTCTCCATCTCCATCTTCTCTCTCTCTCATCTTCATGCTTCTCTCTCATCTGGCATTTGTCTCCAGCAAAATTATTGGGTTGATCGAAGAAGAAGAAAGCTTGCGGTGGTTGTGCTGAACAAAGGAAGGAGAAGAAACAGGAGGCGACGGAGCTGCACAGGGGAACCGTGAGAAGGGAGGGAGAATTTATTATTAAAAAATGCATTGGGAAGGCTACAGGTGCAAACCCGAATGGCATTGGTGTTGCACTGTAGCATTCCCAAGGATTTCTAGGATTTAGGAACGGATCGGGTATCTGCGCTGTGGTGTGTTTTTTGTGACTTTTTGACATTTTCCCTAAATTTTAAGGAAGGGAACAACATATATAGGGCTGTCTGCTGGTGAATGCTCTTATAAGCTCATTACTCTAATATCAATTTTGTTAGTATGTCTCGTCAGAATCAATAAAATCATTACATATGTCACTCATAATATATATATATATATGAAAAAATGAAATAAAATAAAGTGGGGGCTTGGAAGGGGGTAGTCTACTAGCCACCTTAGATGTGGCTAGGGACCATAGACTCAGAGGACTCAAAGCTCTTGTCACAGCAAAGTTGAGGCGTAGTGGGTGATCTAGTCTCCAACAACGAGCGCTCAGTAGCAGCCGACTCTTGATCCATTAAGAGCGACGACAACAGCACCCTCGACAATGACTAGCGCCACTATATCGATGTTGCTGACGCTCTCTTTGCCGCTAACTTTTTTGCACCCTTCAATTATAGGTCTCTTCTCTTTACACATCTATAGCACTTTATTTGTTTTCGTGAGAAAATTCGTAGGAAAGTCACGAAAAACATCACCAATCACGAAAAGTATTAGGTTTTTTGCATTGTTGATATTGCAGAGAATCTTCTGTAAGTAGGTACCAAAATCACGCCATTCAAACGGTGCACATACCACACATACCATACAAATATCTTGCACCACCCCTAATTTTCGTGTAATGGTCGAATGGTGCTTATTTCCTTTGTTTTGCTTTGTCAAACCAAACTTTGTTCCTAAATCTATCCATGGCCGAAACAATGCCCATTTTTATTTTTCACAATCAATCATCAAACTTCATGAAAATCAAGCATGCAAATCCTAAGCA
>FXXK01001335.1:119066-163835 GCA_900184695.1 Betula pendula
AGAGAGAGATGTGAGGGCGTAGATCTATAAATATTCACATCAAAATCTAAGATTGATATAATCATTTTATTCCGTGATATCTAAAGTCAAATAGACAAAAAAGCACTACTAAGAATAAAGAATTTGGTTTATAACTTTATACATATAAAAAAAAAAAAAACATAATTAGTTTAGTACTACAAACCACAGAGACACGAATATAATTAGAATATAGATTTTCACTCATGTTTAATTAGTTGGTTCGTATAAGATATAAAATTACATACAATGAGATGTACCTTTTGAGGTAGTACTTTGGCCTAAAATTATTATTTAATATGATTTAATGATCTTGTAATCCCCATTTTTTGGTTCAAAAAATATATGATAAAATAATTATTTATTTCCGGTTTGCCTAAGGAATTGTGGTATTATCTCAACTAGTAAGTATCAGTTAATAATAGCGTCGATATCATCGAGATAAGCAAAGAATGATCGACGTGCGAAACCCCGTTTAACAAATTATTCAACTAAAAATTAACCAGATATATGATTATAAGATACACTCAATACGGGACTCCTTGTGAGAAAAGGACAAAAGAGTCAGACTAAGTGACACTTTAATTTAGTATGAAGGGTTCTGGCACAGAGCTTAACAATGCATTTGAAAAGATTTTTCGTCCATAAAATAGGACCTAAAGTAATATGGAATTATCACTGATTTAGTGCAAACACTGTGAAGAGAGACTTAACAAAATGAACATAATTTTTGTCATGATGATAATATATTAAATACAGAAACATGAATATTTAGAGAAGTATTTGTGGTTCATAATGTGCAGCCACACTTTATAAAATTTGATTATGATTGTTTATTGAGTCATGTTATTTATTTTAAAAAATAATTTACAGTTTAATATATTTATATATTTTTTATTAAAAGTGACATATATTATTTTTTTATTAATGTTGATGTGATACACTAATAAAATTTGTCAAGCATTTTGATAAAATTTGACTATAGGAATTAAATTTGTTATTTAACTTATTTTGGCCTATTATAAGGATTTTTGAATTATTTTATTTTGTAAATAGTGATTTGTAATTTAGTCTAACTAGATGGCTAATTTATATTTTTTAAAAAATTAAAATCAACCAATTAAATGTGCTTTAAAAAAAAAAAAAAAGCTTGAATTGCTTTTTCCATGTGTTTGAGATTTTGAAGGAATCAGGAAAGACAGCCCTTTAATCCGTTTAAGACCTAACAATTCCCCTACACTGATACAAACATAAGATCCAGTGCAACCGCTAGACTGACATTGGGAAAAGAACGGAACATGATCCAACGGCTAGGGTTGCAGTTTGGATCCGGAACCATAATCCCGATAAGGTAGTGGGACCCAGATAGCGCCATGTCATTGAACCCTATTTTGTTTAATAGTAGAATGGAGTAGTAGAATTAAATAGTTATAAAAATGAGAAGCAGGATGGGAAGCTTTATACGAAGCAAAACCTGACACTGTTGTTGCACTCGAATCGAACCAAATCATCCTTTTCGTGTTCACTGATTCATTTGTATTTAAACGACGTGGCTTTTAAACTTTGGTAGTAATAATGCCCGCTGACATGCATACATAAGTGAAAAAAGTGGTCCAGTTTGTGCATAATTTATTAATAATTGTTTGTATTATAGTTTGCTAATTATTGATGGAGGTCCCCAGATAGCCGACCTTTATAAATTATTATTATGCATAATGATATGATATGATATGATGTGCCTTTCTTTTTCCAATTTCTTGGGATTAATTTCGGGCATTGTTTAAAGGACACCCTTCCCTGAGCACCTATGTCTAAGCCTTCAAACAACGAATGAATTCGGCCCAATATCAATTTGGTAGACACAAATACGCTTTTATTTCATCTTATATGATAGAATATACGGAAAAAAATATTTAATTGATATTATAATATTTTTTAACGTTGATGGTTCATTGTAATCAAATTTATGATTATTATTTTTATATTTATTATATAATCTATAAATATGGACCTTTGTATCGTAGATAAATACAGTTAATGAGTACAATATAACCTTAAGGACTTTTTCAAGTGGTGTACGTAAGTATTTAACACCGAACTACCCGCAATTTCTTGTGTCTCATTCCCTCTCTTGTTTCTACATTAATTCAACATAGTATCAAAGCCATTTTTATGTGGCCTTCAACAAACATCTTCTGACGTTTTCTTGATGTTTTCTGGCATTTCATCTAATGATCTCACTGTTCCGATCGTCCTCGCTTCCTCCAGTGTCCTCCAAAGCCACGTCTTTCCAAAGAAACCTTGAGCCCCTGCCCATTGTATTCTCTTTTGTTGCAATTTATTATTGCTTTTACGTACGTGCAACCTGTTGTGGGCTTTTTGGTATCCGTTTGAAAAATAATAATAATAATAAATAAAATAAAATAAAGGTTCATGCGCACCAATAGGGATTTGGTGCGCTAACCCGATAACCACCTAAGTGGGCTCATTCTTTTTGTGTTTTGGTCCAAGCCGACTTTTTTTTTTAAAAAAAAAAAATTATTATTATTTTGGCCCGTTTTTGACCCTTTTGTGTTTTGGCCCAAGCCGGCCCTTTCTGGATTTTGGCCCGTTATCGACCCTTTTGTGTTTTGGCTCAACATCTCGATCCATGCCAATCCATATTCGTCGCCACAATGTGCCGCCGTCATTGGCCACCCCCAACCTCTTATTTCATTTGGCAGTGTTCACGCTCAGTCTTCACCACCGATCCGTTGCCGTCGTTGGCCATCCGCTGGCCTCTTGTTTCCTTCAACAGTGTTCGCACTTAGTCTTCACCACCGGCCTCTGTTTATTAGCTACCGTTTACGGCCCGTTCCCAGCCTCCGCTGCTACGAAACTTTTGTTTATGTTTTTAAACTCAAGGTTTCATAATCTTTCACCTTGAATTTGAGGGGGAATGTTAAAATATACATAAAAAAAAATTACTTTTTTCATATATTCTACATTTAGTCAATATTTTAATATTCTATATTTATGATTGATTGTAATCAAATTTTATTACTATTCTTATATTTACTATATACCTTATAAATAGGGACATTTGTATTGTAGACAAATGAAGTTAATGGTCACAATGTAACTTTAAGGGTCTTTCCGAGTAGTAGACGTAGGTGTCTAACATCGAACCACCCGTAATTCCTTATGTCTCATTTTTTCTCTTATTTATGCTATTATTCTAATATTTTATATTTCCGCATATATTTTTACAGTAGTCATATTTTATATCTCCGCACATATATTTTTACATTATCATTTGGTTTCTTTATTATTCTCTAGAACGATCAATTTTAAAATCTTAGACTCTAGCCCACACTCAAACCTTTATCTCATGATTAACTTGTACTTTCTTTATTCCTTGAAAAATACCTTAGTTTTTGGTTGCCGATTGGTGGCCTTCTTCGAACAAGCTTCGAACAAGAGTTCAAATAAGACATTTTGGGCCTGTTTTTTAGAACACTACCAACATATACTTTAAAGGTTTTTATCTTTCTTAAGTATAGGAAAAATTTGAACTCCCAAGACAACTTCCAACACATCAAAAATTTCACCCTTCATCAAATCCTAATTTTTTATTCCCCTCATTTCTCTGATCCACAAAACCATAACAACAACAACAATTCTCTATTTACTCCACAACACACATATACAATTCAAACAATCAACCTCAAATCATTAACCACAAACTGTCATCAAAATATCAAACCATATTATCAAAACATTTTAACTTTTCCTAACTAAAATCTCAAAACCAACAACAACGATCCAATAACTCACCAACTCTAGCTAAAACTCTACTATTAACACAAAATTACGAAATCAAACGATTATAAATTTTATTGTCAATGCTTGTTCTCCAACTATCTTCAAAGGCCTCTTCCTCTCTTCAAGCCTCTCTTCTCTCTTAAAGCCCCTCTCTCTCTATGAATGAATGAGAAAATGACTCATTCCTTCATTTTTCAAGTTTCAAACTTCTTGTTTTTGCATGAAAACACAATCTCATTCGAACATGATCAACCCTTGTTTGAACGAGCATGTGGCATCCGCATTAAATATACGTCAAATCTCACCTACATGCACGTGCAGATTAATTTGAGCTATTTATCTTCGCATACGATGCGTGTTATGACACATGAAAATGCAATTATTGTTCAAACAAGATTGTCTCATATTTTATATGAGACACCTTAGATTCAAAATTTGTAAGCTTTGAAACTTAGAATTTTATTATTTTTCGATCAAACAATTACAACCCTCGCTGTTGTCTACCTATTTTCAATAAAATGTACCTCCATTTTATTATTTATTTCCTAATTTTCTATTTTCTTTAAGCAACCTTCCTAAACTTTGGCTAATAATGTGAAAAATATTAGCCAACACTTTGTATTTATACATAAATCAATGATTTAAGCAAAATATGATGATACATATATGTAGATGTTTATTTATATTATAACTCTCTTCTATATGGTTTATCTATACCCTTAGTCATCTTATGGTGAGTTTTGCGCGTCCCCATATAACCTCTGGCACAACCACATTGTTACAAGCAATGCATATAGCGTGATACCCTAGTTGATCGACGAGATTCGACCCTTAGTGCTTCACTCAACCTAGAGATATTTGCAATTGATAGCCTCAACCCATTAGTGGATGCGCTGGCTAATAGCATTTGGATCCAATGTACAAATTATCATCTCATCAATTGGACCATATGGTCAAGCATTTATAATCTAGTATACACATGCCACAAATATTCTTTAAATGACCAATTCACGACATTTCTACTACTAGTGGCCATTTTATTTTATTATCACATACATAAATTCATTGAGTAGAACTCATGCAGTTGACTTGTCAAAAAAGGTTGATACATTTTATTTGAAAAGATTTAGGGCTCACCACATAGAGATTATAAAACACATCATACTTATATGATCACCATTTATCAAAATAGGCATGCTCATAACATTCATCATTTTAATGTTTCACATGCATATACTTATCTTGTGCGTAAATATCCTTGACAAATTGTCATTTGTAAGTCTCCACTTCCTTGTTTGCAAATGTATCATATTGTTAGTCAAATCTTCAAATTATAAACCCTAAGCTAATTCATAAATCTTAAAAAATTTGCATTTTGCCTCGGTCCCGTTTGAGTGCACTTCAAACGGTGTGAATGTTAGAACGGGGTTCGCACGCGACTTCTAGCACGTGTGTCGCCATTTAACATCTAGGAATATTTAAATCCAATTCCTAGAAGAAGGAATTACTTTGACCAAGGGGATTCAAGATATAATCAATATACATTTACAAAATACTAAGAATTTGTTGGAATTATATCAANTTATGGTTCATTATAATCAAATATATGATTATAATTTTATATTTATTATATAATTTATAAATATGGACCTTTGTATCGTAGATAAATAAAGTTAATGAGCACAAAATAACTTTAAGGGCTTTTTTGATTAGTGGACGTAAGTATTTAACACCGAACTACCCGTAATTCCTTATTTCTTATTCTCTCTCTTGTTTCTGCATTATTTGAACATAGTATCAAAGCCCTTTTATGTGGCCTTCAACAAACATCTTCTGACGTTTTCTTGATATTTTCTAGCATTTCATCTAATGATCTCACTGTTCCAATCGTCTTCGCTTCCTCCAGTGTCCTCTGAAGCCACGTCTTTCCAAAGAAACCTTGAGTCCCTGGCCATGGTATTCTCTTTTGTTGCAATTTATTATTGCTTTTACGTACGTGCAACTTGTTGTGGGCTCTTTGATATTCATTTGAAATAATAATAATAATAATAAAATAAAGGTTCATGCGCGCTAGTAGGGATTTGGTGCGCTGACCCGATAACCACCCAAGTTGGCTCATTATTTTTGTGTTTTGGCCCAAGCCGACTCTTTTTTTTTTTTAATTATTATTGTTTTGGCCCGTTGTTGACCCTTTTATGTTTTTGCCAAGCCGACCCTTTCTGGATTTTGGCCCGTTATCGGCCCTTTTGTGTTTTGGCTCAACATCTCAGCCCATGTCAATCCATATTTGTCGCAACAATGTGCCGCCGTCATTGGCCACCCCCAACCTCTTATTTCATATGGCAATGTTCACACTCAGTCTTCACCACCGACCCACACCAATCCGTCGCCGTCATTGGCCATCCGCCGGCCTCTTGTTTTCTTCAACATTGTTCGCACTTAGTCTTCACCATCGGCCCCTGTTTATTAGCTACCGTCTACGGCCCGTTCTCAGCCTCCGCTGCTACGAAACTTTTGTTTATGTTTTCAAACTCAATGTTTCATAATTTTTCACCTTGAATTTGAGGGGGAATGTTAAAATATACATAAAAAATATTACTTTTTTCATATATTCCACATTTAGTCAATATTTTAATATTAATCAAATTTTAGAAATTTGATTATCATTCTTATATTTACTATATACCTTATAAATAGGGACATTTGTTTTGTAGACAAATGAAGTTAATGATCACAATGTAACTTTAAGGGTCTTTCCGAGTAGTAGACGTAGGTGTCTAACATCGAACCACCTGTAATTTCTTATGTCTCATTTTTTCTCTTATTTATGCTATTATTCTAGTATTTTATATTTCCGCATATATTTTTACAGTGGCCATATTTTATATCTCCGCACATATATTTTTACATTATCATTTGGTTTCTTTATTATTCTCTAGAACGATCATTTTTAAAATCTTAGACTCTAGCCCACACTCAAACCTTTATCTCATGATTAACTTATACTTTCTCTATTCCTTGAAAAAAAACCTTATTTTTTGGTTACCAATTGGTGGCCTTCTTCAAACAAGATTCAAACAAGAGTTCAAATAAGACATTTTGGGCCTGTTTGTTAGAATACTACCAACAGATACTTTAAAGGTTTTTATCTTTCTTAAGTATAGGAAAAATTTGAACTCCCAAGACAACTTCCAACACATCAAAAATTTCACCCTTCATCAAATCTTAATTTTTTATTTCCCTCCTTTCTCTGATCCACAAAACCATAACAACAACAAAAACTCTCTATTTACTCCACAACACCCATATACAATTCAAACAATCAACCTTAAGTCATTAACCACAAACTGTCATCAAAATATCAAACCATATTATCAAAACATTTAAACGTTTCCTAACTAAAATCTCAAAACCAACAACAAAGATCCAATAACTCACCAACTCTAGCTAAAACTCTACTATTAACACAAAATTACGAAATCAAACAATTATAAATTTTACTGTCAATGCTTGTTCTCCAACTATCTTCAAAGGCTTCTTCCTCTCTTCAAGCCTCTCTTCTCTCTTAAAGCCCCTCTCTCTCTATGAATGAATGAGAAAATGACTCATTCTTTCATTTTTCAAGTTTCAAACTTCTTGTTTTTGCATGAAAACACAATCTCATTTGAACATGATCAACCCTTGTTTGAACAAGCATGTGGCATTCGCATTAAATATACGTCAAATCTCACCTACATGCACGTGCAGATTAATTTGAGATATTTATCTTCACATACAATGCGTATTATGACACATAAAGATGCAATTATTGTTCAAACAAGATTGTCTCATATTTGATACGAGACACCTTAGATTCAAAATTTGTAAGCTTTTAAACTTAGAATTTTATTATTTTTCGATCAAACAATTACAACCCTCGCTGTTGTCTGCCTATTTTCAATAAAATGTACCTCCATTTTATTATTTATTTCCTAATTTTCTACTTTCTTTAAGCAACCTTCCTAAACTTTGGCTAATAATGTGAAAAATATTAGCCAACACTTTGTATTTATGCATAAATCAATGATTTAAGCAAAATATGATGATACATATATGTAAATGTTTATTTATATTATAACTTTCTTCTATATGGTTTATCTATACCCTTAGCCATCTTATGGTGAGGTTTGCGTGTCCCCATATGACCTCTGGCACAACCACATTGCTACAAGCAATGCATATAGCGTGATATCCTAGTTGATCGACGAGATTCGACCCTAGAGATATCTCTAGGTTTAGTGCTTCACTCAACCTAGAGATATCTGCAATTGATAGCCTTAACCTGTAAATGGATGCACCGGCTAATAGCATTTGGATCCAGTGTACAAATTATCATCTCATCAATTGAACCATATGGTCAGGCATTTATAATCTAGTATACACATACCACAAATATTCTTTAAATGACCAATTCACGACATTTTTACTACTAGTGGCCATTTTATTTTATTATCACATACAAAAATTCATTGAGTAGAACTCATGCAGTTGACTTGTCAAAAAAGGTTGATACATTTTATTTGAAAAGATTTAGGGCTCACCACATAGAGATTATAAAACACATCATACTTATATGATCACCATTTATCAAAATAGGCATGCTCTTAACATTCATCATTTTAATGTTTCACATGCATGTACTTATCTTGTGGGTAAATATCCTTGACAAAGTGTCATTTGTAAGTCTCCACTTTCTTGTTTGCAAATGTATCATATTGTTAGTCGAATCTTCAAATCATAAACCCTAACCTAATTCATAAATCTTAAAAAATTTGCATTTTGCCTCGGTCTCGTTTGAGTGCACTTCAAACGGTGTGAATGTTAGAACGGGGTTCACACGCGACTTTTAGCACGTGTGTCGCCATTTAACATCTAGGAATATTTAAATCCACTTCCTAGAAGAAGGAATTACTTTGACCAAGGGGATTCAAGATCTAATCAATATACATTTACAAAATACTAAGAATTTGTTGGAATTATATCAACCATATTACTGAAAATCTACTAAAATTTATTCTGCTTTTTTTGTAAAATATATGTTTTTTTTTTTAATGAAAAAAGTATAAAAATCTTTTCATGTCTTTTTTGTTATTTATTTGAAGAAAAAATGACTAGAGATCTTAGATTTGAAATATTTATAATTCATTTACCAAATTGGCAAATAGACGTAAAATTCAAAAGGAAAGAAAGAAAAGGTGTTAGAATATTTTCAGTCAATGTTAATTCAATATAGTCCTCCTGCAAGCCAACTTTGTTCACCAATGTCAACAAGGCCAACGGGACAAGTTACTGGGACCATAATTTTTTGCCTGTTTCATGTTTTCTCGGAAACGAAGCTGTGTTTATCTTTCTTTATGGTCTGTAGCAAAAGAAGAAACATTAAAAAGGATTCTTATGGAGTTGGTCATTTTAGGAACAAGGGACATAAAGTTGAGACATATTTCACTTAAAATATGTTTTGGTATTTTCTTTTTTTAATTTTTTTTTCCCGGATCACAATAACAGACAAAAAAAAACCAAATCCGTGGAAGCATAAAAAAATTGTAGAGTGGAAATAGCATTTTACAACGAACCAAAAAAAAAACCCATCCAATTCCTCGACCCTCACATCACAGTATTGTGGCACGCCTCCCGTGTCCTTTCTCTACCTCCTTGTACGACTCTAATACACGCGCCACTCCACGCCGCGCGTATACTTTTTAAACACACTCGTCCAACGGTCAGGATGCGTGTATGTACTGCGCGTGGGTTAGCACTGGGACCATAGCTGTCCAAAACTACGAAAACTACTTTGGGAAACGGCGAGTACGAATGACGGCCGCTGTGTGGGTCTCTCTGTGTCTCTCTTTCTCAGTCAGTCATTAACGTCGCTTCACCGCCGTTTACGTCTCTCTCTCTCTCTCTCTCTCTTTAGCCCTTGTCCTATAGCTTTCTCTCTCAGTACTACACTCTCTCTCTCTCTCCCATTAACGCACAACAATCGCACTCCCCCAGTGTTCCTTACAGTTCACGCCAAAACGCCTGCTCTCTCTCTCTCTTTCACACTCTGTTTGTGTGTCACAAAGAAAACCCAGAGCTCAATCTCATCTTCTTCTACCTTATCACTCCCATTTTCTTACTTTGTGCAAACGTTAGCTTTTCTATTTGCAGACAATGGAAGAGCTGGGGTTCTTGCAGTGGACTAGAAGCAAGAAGGAGCTTTCTCTGTGTTTGATAATGGCCGTTCTGCTTATTCTCTGTCCCATTGCTTCACCACTCAACGACCAAGGTGGGCTTTTTTTATCCTTGAGATATGTTTTCTCTTGGGTTCTATTTGTTGCTGCCTGAAGGTGCTATAAGAAGCTTTGGCCGTAGTGCAAGTTGTTATTTGTGACCCGAAACCGTTAATGGCCAAGAAGCCAGTGCTGTGTGATTCTCCGTTTGCTTGCTTCCAAAACAGAAGAATAAACAGAAGGAAGAAAACAAAAAAGAAATGTTTTCAGCTTCGACCCTTTTTAGGATTTCAAGTATTTTAAACTCATTTTGACCAAAGTCAAATCAGTCAATTTCTTGGTATTGCTTTTTCCACATTTTCTCAGCAGCCAAACGGTGCCTATAGAGAGAAATACGAAAAGAAGATGGGGAAATCCCTTTTTAAACGTGGAAAGTTTTGTTTTCTTTTTTTATGTTCCTAAAGATTGTCAATGGATAACAATATGTTTTTCAGCAGCTCGCGGGCTTAGAAATGAAGTATTATTATATGGGGTGTACTTCGAAATCTCTGCAAACCTAACAGTTCTACTATATTAGAGTATAAACTGACTTTCTTCAATATGAAAATGGTGGGGATATATGTAGGGAAAGCGTTAATGTCGATTAAGGCCTCGTTTAGCAACGTCGTCAATGTTTTACTTGACTGGGATGACGTACACAACGACGATATCTGTTCCTGGCGCGGTGTCTTTTGCGACAATGTCAGCCTCTCTGTGCTTACTCTGTATGCCCACTCCTTTGTTTTCTTGACCCTGTTACTCTGATGAGTTACAGAGATGTTTTTTTTTGTTTGTCACTTGTAAATTGAATTAGCTTAGTTCTAAGGCTTCTGTGACATTGTTCAAGGAATCTGTCGAATTTGAATCTGGGTGGAGAGATTTCACCAGCCATTGGTGATTTGAGAAACTTACAATCCATGTATGTTTTGTCTCTTGCTATATGTTCTTGTTTTCATTTTTGTGATGCTTCTTCGGTGAAACTATTTTAATATGATTTTTAACCTTCTTTAATGTAACAATGGCAGAGACTTGCAGGGGAATAAGCTTACTGGTCAAATCCCAGACGAAATTGCGAACTGTGCTTCTCTTGTGCTACTGTACAATTTACAATTTTCGTTGATTATTTATTTTTTGCCTCTCTTGCTGTATCTGCGTCAATTTGAGAGTGTTGTACTTTGTTACATACAGGTTTTCTAATGAGCTTCTTACTAAATGTAGGGATCTTTCTGATAATATGCTGTATGGGGACATACCCTTTTCAATATCTAAGCTTAAGCAGCTTGAGCTTTTGTAAGTTTTGGATTCTAGCTAGACTTTTTGCATGTTGTGTCTCACACCGACATGTTGTTTCTGATTGAATAAGAATTGACTAAGAATTGATCTAATTCCCTGCATACAGGAATTTGAAGAACAATCAGCTGACAGGTCCTATTCCTTCAACACTAACCCAGATTCCAAACCTCAAGACTCTGTGAGCTTTCCTTTTCTCTCTGGATTAACCTTTGTTGTGGGTTTTGCATGTTCAAGTGTATGTGCATGCGACGGATTTCAGAATGTGGCCATTTCCTTTGATGCTAGTCCTGATTGTTGAAGTAGTTTTTACTTTTTGATATCATTGATGTGCATTTGTTTCTGCTATAATATTGCTCTTCCTTTTGGTGATTTTATGCTTTAGTGATCTTGCTCGGAACCAGATTACCGGGGAGATACCAAGACTTCTGTATTGGAATGAAGTTCTGCAATATCTGTAAGTTCTGGATTCATCACCACAGGGTTCAACTAGAATATGCATCTACATTTTGTTATTCTTCAGTGAAAGGAGATAATGTTTTTCTCATTTTATGTTTTAGGTTAAATTTTCGTTAGTTGAATATTTTGCTCTTGTGGTAAGACAATGGCTTAAGATTCAGATAATCCTCCAAATCTTTAATCATTTGGTTGAAATTGCTTTAACAGAGGGTTACGTGGCAATTCATTGACTGGGACACTGTCATCTGATATGTGTCAGTTAACTGGCCTGTGGTATTTGTGAGTATTCATTATTTTATTTTGTGTTTCCTTTGCATTGTCTTCCTTTGATTTGATATTTTTATTCATCCTGAAACTAAAAGCTTCATGTAATGTTTCCAGTGATGTTAGAGGCAACAATCTTACTGGAACAATCCCAGAGAGCATTGGGAACTGTACAAGTTTTGAAATATTGTATGTTTTTCATTGGAAAAATTCTCAGCTGCTTCTCTCATATCTCCATCTGTATACATGTGTGTGAGCGTATGTATGCTTGTATGATTCTGTGATTTTAATGATTCTTGTTAATGATTTCAGGGATATATCCTATAATCAGATTGCCGGGGAGATACCATACAATATTGGATTCCTACAAGTGGCAACCCTGTTAGTTTCCTGCCAGACTTAAAATTTTATCAATTTGAATCCCTTTGAGAATTGTTTAATTGAGAGGAAGAGTAAACTGTTCACAAACACTTTATTGCATTCTTTCTGCATCACCATTGGGACAACATTACAGCTACAATGGCTCTTTCTTTTAGGTCCCTGCAAGGAAATAAACTTACAGGGGGGATCCCTGAGGTGATTGGTTTAATGCAGGCCCTTGCTGTTCTGTAAGTATGAGTTTTGTTCGAATGATATGAATATTTTTTTGTATCTTTGATTTTTATCAGTCACACATGTTGTGGCAACTTTCTCAGGGATTTGAGTGAGAATGAACTTGTTGGGCCAATACCACCAATTCTTGGCAACTTGTCATACACGGGCAAACTGTGAGTTCCTGTTGCCTGAAAAAGAAAATAATTTTCTCTACGAATAATGTTTTTGTGTTCTGACAATATGTTGCCACCAGGTACCTCCATGGCAACAAGCTGACTGGGCCAATTCCTCCAGAGATTGGCAATATGTCAAAACTTAGCTACTTGTGAGATATCTCCTACAACATGTCTTTCAGTTGTGTTTTGTTTTTATTTGGTGTACTGAGCTAGAAGGTTTTGCAGGCAATTAAATGACAACAAATTGGTTGGGCAGATTCCTGCTGAACTTGGGAAGCTGGAGCAGTTGTTTGAATTGTGCGTCTTGTTGCTATATTTTGTGTTCTTTGGTCATTTACAACAATAGTCTGTCGTTAATTTGCTTGTCATACCATGCCCCAGGAATCTTGCCAACAATGAGCTTGAAGGTCCCATTCCACCAAACATCAGCTCTTGCACAGCATTGAATCAATTGTATGATATCTTACTGGTTATGACTTATGACATACATTTCTGTCATTTTTTTGTGATTTTATGTACATTAAATTCTTATGCAATTGATATTTGTTTTTGCTTTTTGTCACCTACCCTGAAGCAATGTGCATGGTAATCAATTAAATGGATCAATCCCTTTGGGTTTGCGCAATCTAGGGAGTTTGACTTATCTGTAAGTGTCAACTCGCCGAATTTAAATATGTTTGATAGTTAAGATTCAATCGAATATGTTTCCTTTAAATTGATTAAGGGAATTTTTCTGGACCAACAGAAATCTTTCAGCAAATAATATCAAAGGCAGAATACCTGTAGAGCTGGGACATATCATCAATCTTGATACACTGTAAGTTTCATAGCCAAAATTTTTTTTGCCAGTTAGTATCCATCCAAGTTGAGGCTTCTTGTATTACCATGTTTTCAGGGATCTCTCTGGCAATAATTTCACAGGACCTGTCCCCGCTTCTGTTGGTGATCTAGAGCACCTTCTCACCCTGTGAGTCTAATTGAAGTCTTTTTCTTAATTTTTTTTAGTCTGTTTGCTGGAGCTTTTTGTTTTGTTTTGTTTTGTTTTTTTTTTTCTTTCTTTCTTTTGGTCTTGGATTGATATTTTGATACATAATGGTGATGATGATGTTTACATACAGGAATTTAAGCAGCAATCGTCTTGATGGTCCTCTACCAGCAGAATTTGGCAACCTCAGAAGCATACAAATTATGTGAGTTTTTGTGCTAATTTGTGGTTCTACTTGTTTGGAGTAATATTGAGCCTTCTCCTTTGGCCATTTTCCTCTTGGTAACGATATTTATCTCCAACTGTAGTGATATGTCATTCAATAATCTCTCGGATAGCATCCCTCCAGAGTTGGGTCAGTTGCAAAATATTGTATCTCTGTGAGTAACTGTCTGCTACCCCCTTGCTAATTTGATGACAGTTTTGTTGCTTAGCACATTTATGGGTTTCGCCTTAATACTTTTGTAAAATTTTATGGTAGGATTCTTAACAACAACAACTTGCATGGAGAAATTCCTGATCAACTAGCAAATTGTTTCAGTCTTGCCACTCTGTAAGTTTACTTCCCTGTTTCTCTTCTGCATTCATTTATGTAGTTCATGAACCCTGCTCTAATACTTGATTGCTTTACGTTTAAGGAATGTCTCTTACAATAACTTATCGGGTGCTGTACCTCCTTTGAGGAACTTTTCGCGGTTTTCTCCTGACAGGTATGGGAATCAATTGTTTGTATTTATGTAATGGCTCTCGTAATGATTTTTGTTCATTTGTATCAGCTTCATTGGAAATCCATTATTATGTGGCAACTGGTTGGGATCAATATGTGGACGTTACATGCCAAAAGCCAAGGGTACTAAGCCGGTCTTTAGAGTGTCATTTTGTTTGGGATCTAATATTCAGTTAGTACTGTACTTGTAATATTCAGGCTTTAGTTCATGTTGTGGTTGGGATTGGGATTTTATCCTAATATAATAATACAACTAAGTACATTTTGCTATTCCAGCTCTGTTCTCTACAGCTGCGGTTGTTTGTATGACACTGGGCTTCATCACATTATTGTCTATGGTAATAGTTGCTGTCTACAAATCTAACAAACCGAAGCAATTGGGAAAGGGATCTAAAGGGATTGGGCAAGGTCTGTATTATTATGTATGCCAATATACTTGTTAATTAGTACTTCTTTTTGTTTCTTTTTTTTTTTGAACTCCAGATCCTGAGGTATGTTTCTTTTCTTTCCAGGTCCCCCCTCAATTGTAATTCTTCACATGGATATGGCAATTCACACCTTTGATGATATAATGAGAATCACTGAGAATTTAAGTGAGAAGTATATTATAGGGTATGGTGCTTCTAGCACGGTGTACAAGTGTGTCTTGAAGAATTCCCGACCAATTGCGATTAAGCGGCTTTACAACCAATGTCCAAACAACTTGAGAGAATTTGAAACTGAACTTGAAACCATTGGTAGCATCCGACACAGGAACATAGTCAGCTTGCATGGTTATGCACTGTCTCCCTATGGAAACCTCCTCTTCTATGACTACATGGAGAATGGTTCTCTGTGGGATCTTCTTCATGGTTAGCTTGCCTGAACTGTTTTCTTTACTTGTTTCTTCTAGTTAGTTTTGTATGAGAAGCTATGATAGATTTTGGTATGTATGAAAAGTTATGATTCAAAAGTATGCTGAATAGTTTTGAACTGCTTATATATATCTCCACGTTCTACAACGTTGAGATTATAGTTGTAATTTTGTTTTTTATGATACAATTGTTGGATTTTTTTTTAGCATAGCAAATTACCATTTTGCTAGATTTATCTTCCTTGTTCAAACTACGAGCTGTTTACTGTAGTTTAGATTTGGCTACCTCTGATTGTTTTGAGCTGAATATGACAGGACCATCAAAGAAGGTAAAACTTGATTGGGAGACACGACTGAGAATAGCTGTTGGGGCTGCTCAGGGACTGGCTTATCTTCATCATGATTGCAACCCCAGAATTATACACAGGGATGTTAAATCCTCAAATATCCTGGTGGATGAGAATTTTGTGGCTCATCTCTCTGATTTCGGGATTGCTAAACGCATCTCAACTGCAAAACCACATGCATCTACTTATGTTCTTGGAACGATTGGGTACATTGACCCAGAGTATGCACGAACATCCCGGCTTAATGAAAAATCTGATGTTTATAGCTTTGGCATTGTTCTTCTGGAGCTCCTGACTGGGAAGAAGGCAGTGGAAAATGAGTCAAACTTGCATCAACTGGTATGTTTCTTTTTCAGAAAGTTGTTTCTGTATACGTTGTGTTAGAGACTTTGTTGATCTATTGATAAGTGCTAGGTCAGGAACTGGGCGAAGTGGTTTGTTTTGGTTGGCCAATCTGGCATGTATGGTCATTTTTGCTTTGGCAGATTTAAAATGTTATCTTCTGTGGATATGGGAATATCTGCCTAAGTTTTGAAAATGGAATACCTATTTCCAAATTGTGTGACGCACTGGATCCCAGTCCATGCCAAATTACCAACCTGAGCAGATTTAAGCCAAAAGTTTGATCAAACTAGCTGATATAGTCTTACTTTCTTCACCTTGTTTTTTACATGATTTTTATTTTTTTTAATTTTTCAGATACTGTCCAAGGCAGATGATAATACAGTAATGGAGGCAGTTGATGCTGAGGTTTCTGTGACATGCATGAATTTGGCCCATGTCAGGAAGACCTTCCAACTTGCTTTGCTGTGCACGAAGCGGAACCCTTCCGAAAGGCCAACCATGCATGAGGTTGCTAAGGTTTTAGTCTCCCTGCTTCCAGCAACTCCAAGAAAACCAGGTTTTGATCCGCCAAAGACCATTGACTATGCGCAATTTGTGATTGACAAGGGACAGCAACAATCAAAAATGCAGCAGCAGCCGCAGCAAGTTCAGCACGAGAACAGTTCGGCCGATGCTCAGTGGTTTGTTCGGTTTGGTGAAGTTATATCTAAGAACACCCTGTGAAGGCAGTTTCCACTGGAGTCTTTTTGGCATCCATCTCAACAAAAAGAAAAGAAAAAAAACAAGGAGGATTGGAAGATGGGGAAAATCCCAAGTTTTGGTCGTGATGGGTCAAAAGATGGATATCTGAATTCATTGACTTGGTTACTAATTTTATTTTAAAGCTCTTATATACATTTGACCCACTTTTGGACACTGAATCAATCTCCCATCCTTCTGGTACAAGCAATCCTGAATCTGTAATATTTATTTTTTGTTTTAGAACTTTGCTGACAGCTTTGTCTATGCTCTGCTATATTTAATACTAGATGTATTCCAAGCGTTGAGTTACTAGCCGACCTTAAATGCTTTGTCGTTCAAAATTTCCACAAGATTTTGCTGATGATTCAGTAAAAGATGGTCCTTCTCTGAGACAGGTTCACGAGTATTTTTATGGCTTCTGTTAAGATATTGAACCGGCGACTGTTAAAAGATGATGAAGATGCTCTGGCCCAGTCTGTCGCAAACTGCACGGCTCAGATATTTATTTTAGAGAAACTCTTGAGTTATTTCAGCGTAAATTATGAGTGGAACTCATCTATAATATCAAATAAATAACACGAGTTACTCTCATGTTAATGCTGATCGTCAAAAATGCCACTGCATCCGGGTTTCGTATAAAATTTTGTCAAAAAGAAAATTATGGAGTCAATTGCAAGTCGAGTGGCGGAGCCACTCAAGGGCGAGAAGGGGCTGTGGCCCCTGCAAAAATTCAAGAAAAAAAAATTGAATGCTTAGAGAATTCATCGGTTTCATAGCTTCCCCTACATGTATTTTGTTGACTTTTCAAAATGGCCCCCATGTAAAACTGAAATAAATGTGAAAAAATAGGTTTTTATTTTATGCCCACTTTCTTTGTTTCTTTAATCAATAGTGTAAACCAAGAGTGAATTTATAGTTTGACTTGGGTAGAAAAACATAGAGTGACTTTTCTCTTCCAATTATATTTATGTAAAACAAAATGACCTTTTTCTTTTGATTTAAGAAGGCATAACCTTACCAATTTTTACTTCTCAATTAATTTTAGAAACCTCTTATGTTGTGTAGCTCAACTTGGAGATTGTTAGCTATTTTTGTCATAATATGAACATCAAGCTTATTCCCATTTTTGCAACAAAATAGAGGATGGATTTTTTATAAATAATTTTGTTATCTATATAGAAAGGAAAATTATTGAAAAGTTCAATTCAAATTTAATACTTAATGATTTTAGTTATCTAAAAGAACGTAAGCTGCAATTTTCGAAACTTTGTTTTTTGCATTTTTGTTTCTTTTTGTATTAGTGCCTATATGTTATCTTATTGATATATCAATCTTTGTACATATTCATTTCTATTTTAAATTGTGTTTATCATATTTTTTTATATATAGTGGAAACATAATATGTAAAGAGGGGAAAAAAAAAAAAAAAACCCGGCCCCTCCTATTGGAACAGATAACTCACACACACCAGATCGTGATAAAGATAAAGATAAAGATGCTACATCTCAAGATAAAGATCAAGTAGATCTTGCTATCCAAACAAATAACAACAAAGAATAAGAGCTGCAATGAATTACCTTCTCTATTAATTGTATAGAAGTACGTTTCTATTAAGACTTTTGTTGATGTAAATCTTGTACATATCACAAACTCTATTATCAATATAAATACAAACACACTGTCATACGTTGAGGTAGGCAGAATTATATACCAATTAATAAATCATTTTATGGTAT
This sequence comes from Betula pendula, assembly GCA_900184695.1. Lineage (NCBI taxonomy): Eukaryota > Viridiplantae > Streptophyta > Magnoliopsida > Fagales > Betulaceae > Betula > Betula pendula. The sequence continues at coordinate 137,696 of FXXK01001335.1, forward strand.
CAGAGCTATTTTAGACTAACGTCAATCTCTCTTAATGGCTAACTCTTTATCCTCTTCCGCCTCTTCCGCCTCTTCTAACGTAGATTCTCCTCCCTCTATCCTAGTATCAACCTTCCAACCCCATAACCATCATATTACCGTCAGACTCAACCGTGACAACTACAATCTCTAGAGGTTCTTAATTATCAATTTTTTGGAAGGTCATAGCCTTTTTTGTTTTGTTGATGGTTCCAAACCACGTCCATCCCAACAACAACAAAATCTCACAACTGTATTTAAGGTTGAAAATCCAGAATACCAAACCTGGTATCACCAGGACAAATTGGTGCTCAGCTCAATTGTCTCCACCCTCGAAGAAGGGGTTTTGCCGCACATACTTAACCTCTCCTCCTCTCGAGAGGTTTGGCTCACACTGCAGACTCTTTTCTCGGCTCAATCTCAAGCCTGCATAACATAAACAAGGTACCAACTTGCTACCTTGAAGAAGGGTTCTCAGCCAATCACTGATTATTTTCGCAAAGCTCAAAGTCTTGCCCATAGTTTGGCTGCAATCAGTCAACCTCTCTAGGAATCTGAATTAGTTTCCTATCTCCTGGCTGGTCTTAATGCTGACAACGACCCACTGGTCACCTCAGTAACCACAAGACCTGAACCTATTGGCCTTAATGATCTCTATGGCTATCTTCTTTCTCATGAGTTACGGCTTGAACAGAATCAAGCTGCTGTTGACATCTCCATTCCCACTGCTAATGTGGCTCAACGGCAATTCTCCCTTCAGCCCAAACAAGGCCATGATTCATCTCACAACAATGGTCCTTGTGGTCAGAATTTTGGTCGTGGCAGGGGACATGGCCGTGGGCCTCCACCTTCGTCCTCCTTCTCAGGTAACCGTTCTGCTCCAAGACTAATATGCCAGGTCTGTCACAAGCCAGGGCATTCTGCTTCTTCTTGCTGGAATAGGTTTGATCAGTCTTATCAAGGAGAAACCAACGAAGTGGCTGCCTATATGGCCACTCCCAGTACTAGTCTAGACTACCAGTGGTACCATGATCCTGGTTCTACCCATCATTTGACAAATGAGCTATCTAATCTCAACGTGCGTGTTGATCCTTACACTGGTCCTGATCAAATTCAAGTAGGCAATTGACAAGGTTTGCAAATCCTACACTCTGGTCTTGCTTGGGTATTGCAAAGATCACGATGGGTACAAATGCCTTCACATCCCCTCTGGAAAAATCTTTCTTGCACGCCATGTCATGTTCAAAGAAACTTTATTTCTCTTCAAACATCACCAATCCAACTCCACTACACCTACACAAAACCCATCTGCTCAAATTTCCTTTTTCTCACCTCAGTTCATATCCTCTACCCCTGGCCCGTCCTCTGCCTTACTTCCAATTCATTCTTCAGAAAGTCCTGTTGCTGCACTAATCTCACCTATTGTCACCACTTCTACGTCCAGTAATTCACATGCCTCATCCATTGCCTCAAATGAATTAACTGTACCAGCTCTTGTCACACGCACCCATAGGATGACAACCAACTCGGTCTCAGAATCAGATTTTCAAGCCCAAAGATGTCCCTACCGATATGATCAGGTATCCACCTAGAGCACTCACTACCACACTACAGTCGACTATCACTGAACCAACCTGCTACACTACAGCAGCCAAGGATGCAAAATGGCGTCATACAATGAATGAGGAGATTGATGCTCTCTTAAAAAATGGTATGTGGTCCTTAGTTCAATCATATCCTCGATGAATGTAGTTGGCTCAAAATGGATCTTTCGCATAAAGAGAAAATCTGATGGAAGTGTTGACAGATATAAGGCTAGACTTGTGGCAAAAGGATTCCACCAACAGCCCAGGGTTGATTTCGATGAAATCTACAGATGTAAACCAAGGAGCTGGACATGCTGATCATACACATGGGAATGGAGCTGAATTTGCACAAGACCGTTTGTCACTTCCTAGTGGCCCAATTACAAGACTTAGAGCTAAACGTTTCAAGGAAGCACTAAATGGACTAATCCAAGAGAAGTGGGCTGATTCTAAAAAGACCAAGATGTGCTCAAATAATAATCAAGGCTTAGTCCATGTTATCAAAGCAATTGAAGAAGCCAATTAGCATGCAAAAACGTGACCAGCATGGTTTGACCATTAAAGGGTGTGAATTGTTGAGTTTTAAGGATATTAAATAGGGGAATGTACTTGGTCTTGGCTGGGTATGTTAAATACATTGAATTTAGTCTTTAGTCATTTTTGGCTGCCTTTAGAAGTGCAAAAGACCTAAAAAACCTAGGGACTTGTTTATGTTGATGTTTGTGTTGCTTTTAAAGCTATAGTTATGAATTTGCCTATTCTTGGAGGGTTGTTCCAAGTATATATAGGGGTATTACGAATTTTGAAGGGATAGATTGTTTTTCAGAAAATTATTATGCTTGTGAGGTCTTGTGTTCCTCTTCGTTCTTGAAAGAACTCTTTGAACTTATCAAGTTAATCTTGTGGCGTTCAAACAACCAAACTTATCACCTTGATTCTTGAGAGATTCTTAGGTTTCTTGGTGTGGCGTTTCAATCCTTCGTAGTCTTGGTTTCTCATCTAGTTAGGTGACTGGTCAAGACTTAACAAATCGTGTCTATACGATCTTGGGGTTCAAACCATCATTGTTATCGGGTTTCATCATTGTTGGTGAAGTTCATATCAAACACCTATTACTATTCGCACTGTCCTTACCATTACTGTAACGAAAAATTGGGCTATACATCAAATTAATGTTAACAATGCATTCCTACATGGTGATCTCAAGGAAGATGTTTACATGCTCCAACCTCCAGGTTTTACTCATCCTAGCTTCCCCAATGTAGTTTGCAAATTGCACAAAGCTTATATGGCTTGAAATAGGTGCCAAGGGCTTGGTTTGATCATTTGAGTTCACGGCTTCTTGAATTACATTTTAAAGCTTCAAAATCAGACTCATCTCTCTTTATCTACAACTTCAATGGTGTTACTATCTTTGTTTTAATATATGTTGATGACATCATCATTACAAGCTCCCATAAAGAGGCCATCCTAAGACTTATTGGTGATCTGCAACTCTCTTTTGCCATCAAGGATCTTGGCCCTTTACATTTTTTCTTAGGCGTCGAAGCTACTTGGACCAAAGATGCTCTTCACCTCTCATAACAAAGATATATCCATGACCTGCTGACTAAAACAAACATGACACTTGCAAAGCCTATATCCTCTCCAATGTCGGCGTCATCTCCTTTAAACAAATTTGAGAGCTCAACAATCACTGATCCGATACTATATTGAAGCACAGTGGGTTCCCTCCAATACTTGTCTCTCACACGGCCAGATCTAACCTTTGCAGTAAACAAAGTTTCACAATTCATGCAGGATCCTCGTGAAACCCATTGGATAGCAGTCAAACGCATCTTGCGTTATTTAAAGTTTACAAGTGATCATACATTGTGTATCTTTCGTTCCTCCTCACACCAACTTATAGCATATTTTGACTCAGATTGGGCGGGTTGCCCCAATGATAGGCGCTCAATATCCAGATATTGCACCTTTTCTTGGCAGAAACTCGCTCTCATGGAGTTCAAAAAAGCAACCCACAGTTTTAAGTTCTAGCACTGAATATGAGTACAAGGCTTTAGCAAATGCCTCAGCAGAATTAATATGGATTCAATCTCTTCTTCGAGAACTTGGTCTCCATTTGACTCAAGATTATCATTTCGTTCGAGATATAGTGGCTACCAAGGAGCTTGATGTTCGGTTCATATCAGGGAAGGACCAAGTCACTGACATCCTTACGAAACCTCTTGTCGCTCAGAAATTCTTATTGCTCAAATCCAACCTCAACGTCAGCTTGCCCACGTCGAGTTTGAGGGATTGGAACAGATAACTCACACACACCAGATTGTGATAAAGATAAAGATAAAAATAAAGATAAAAATAAAGATAAAGATGCTGCATCTCAAGATAAAGATCAAGCTACTCCTGCTATCCACACAAATAACAACAAAGAAGAAGAGCTGCAGTGAATTACCTTCTCTATTAATTGTATAGAAGTAGGTTTCTATTAAGACTTTTGTTGATGTAAATCTTGAACACATCACAAACTCTATTATCAGTATAAATACAAACACACTACCATACGTTGAGGTAGGCAGAATTATATACCAATCAATAAATCATTTTACCTCCAACAATCAATTCCTGGCTTTGCCACTGATTGCAACGATCATACTTTCTCAACATGAAAACATGATGAAATTAAACAATTCTTTTCTTATGGAAAAATATCCCTAAACTGCTACTGCTTTTTCAATGTCTCTATCAAATTTCAAAATTTTGCAATGTGGGTGTTTGATATATTAGCTCCCTTTCAATCAATTTTTACGTTAAGATTTAACAAAAAATTCTTACAGAAAAAACAAAAGTACCAAAACAACCCAATTTAAAAAATAAAAATAAAAAGCAACACCCACAGCCAGTGATCTGGCCGTGGGTCATCTTTTTTTTTTTTTTTTAATTAATGGTATAATTTTTTTTTATAAATTTTACAAAGGTGTAACATTTCAATTGTTAACCATTTGAGTTAACAAAAAAACCCTAAAAGAGGTGATTGAAAGGGTCTTATACATCGAACACCCATATTATAAATTTATAAAATTTGAGGGATATTGAAAAAAGATATATAGTAGTTTGGAAGGTAAGTGAGGTTTTCTGAAAACATAACTAACCGTTAGATCCTTAGTAATCCAATTTCAGAAACAGACAAACAGTTCCTAGTTGGTATAAATGATCTTAAAAAGGGAAAAATAAAATAAAAAATCTGATAGCAAAAGTATTTCCAGCATGACAGCGATGGCAGGAGTAGGACAATAATAGAAATGAGGGCAGTGATGAACATAAACATCTCACGTTTCCTTCCAGTTAGACGTCTAATTTTGCCCCCCAGCACCTCAACATTATCATGTCAATTAAAGCTACCAAAAAATAAATGTAGAAATTATGGTGGACATATACAGCTCTCCATCAGCTTGCAAAACCGAAAATGAGGATCGATAATGAGATACATGTATATAGCCAACGCTTCATCAACTTGTTACCAAATATGAAAAAATTTAAAATCAATCCTCCAAAAAGACAAGACATGAAGGTTTTAGACACCACATGGTTTAGTGCATTACAATTTGCTACATCTTTTACAAGGCAACATCTTACGTAACCTACAATGGAAAATCAAAAAGAAAATATTAGGTTTTTTATAGTATAATTCAAAAAATCTTAGACCTTACTTTAGGATAGTTCGAAGCGCCCTGATCCTCAACAAATTATTAACGTTTGAAAAATAAACTTATCTGATAAGATAAACTTGCCTTTTAAAATAGCCTTGTGCGGCCTTTGAAGAGATCAGACTTGTTATTGGTCTCTTTGAGATCATTAATGAAACTATTGCTTACTGTTTGTTTCTGATTGTATTTAGCCGTTTTTATTTGGGCTTTGTTGTTGGGGTAACCACCCCTTTATGGTTGTTCGATCCTTGTAACCCTTTTTTTCATTATTGAATAAAAAAATAAAAAATAAAATAAAAAACTGAAAAAAAAAAAAAATTGATAAGAACTCCAATAATGGTAAAACTAATCCTAATTCAAATTTCAAAATAACCTAACCCTTATGAATTAAAATCCTAATCTAACGCAATTTCTAATCCTCACCGTAACACAACATAAGAAAGATAAGAAAGGATGAAACTGACTGAAGGTTTAGATATACTTGAACGCTGTACACGGCTGGCCACTACAAATTTTATGGAAAAAAACTACAATTGCAAAAATGAGGAATTACAATTTTTTTTGGCAAAAATTAACTATTATTTCCTTTGGCTACAACTGAAAAAGGCTTGCTATCAACTATAAATAAACCCTGTGATTTGTTGGTTGACACCTTCCTTGAAATTCATCCAATGTTGAATGTACAAAGAAGCTCCACATTGTTGAGCATAGGCATAATCTTGCTTCCTCTGCTTTTTTATGTTAGCCTGAGAAAGCATAAGCATTATAAAATGACTTGTGGTCTTGTTCTCAGCGTATTTTCCATGCTCCTCCTGTGATATTAAAGTAATAAGTATATACCAATTCAACGTGGCATATGACCAACATATTAACTAACTAATAGTATTTTAATACGAAAATTAGCACAAGCATTATAAAAACCATTTAATACTAATTTATCTTTCTGTCTTGCTAATTTCTAATAACCCATCCTATTTCTCACATCTAATGAAAATTAGCATGACCTAAACATTTTTTTTTTTTTTACTATTATCATTTTCAAATCTCTTTACTTCTGAAAAGAAAAAGAAAACAAATCCTGTGAAGAGCATTGATATAAGGTTCTAATTTGATGGGTACAAACAAGGAAAAGGAGCATCTATTTAAAATATACAGCATTTGCCTTTTCTTTGTAAAATTTGTGTAATCAGTTTCAGTATATGCAACTCCCTCTGTCAAGATGGATCCTGGAATTGCTTCAGCATAGAGTCCCAATTATTTCAGGACTTTAAATTACAATCAATGCATTGCATCATATTGTAAGACAAAAAAACACCTATTGTTCCCAAGAACCTAGACTGAATACGTATAAAGCAATTATTGCTTATAAACAGTTATCAAGGAACACAAAAAGTTCCCCCCTGCCCCCCCAAAAAAAAAGACGCCCTAATGACAAACATGATATTTGCTAATGCTTTCTTTAATGGTCGTAAGGAAAAAAAAATTTCAGAACTCAAAATTTTATGGACAATAGTAAAGGGAAATGAAGAATTGCGATCAATAAATCACTAATAAATAAAATGCAGTGATTCTATTTTTCACTTTAAAACAAATGTAAGGTTGCAAGAGTTCTTGGCAACTATCTAGCATTCCAGACAATGAGACTGAAAAAATAACAAGATCTAACTTCAAATCAAATTACACTAGCATCTAGTGCTACCTGTTAATGTATAGTTGTGGTCCAATTTTAGGAATCCTCCTGTAGCGCTCACATCGATACTACTTCCAACCCAATCTCTGCAGTGTTTGACCAAATTTATCAAATGCAATTTAAATGTTATGAGATACTGAGCATTATTGCAGAGCAAGAAATAAAATGAAACTTAAAATAACAAAGTAATCTCAAATACTACTTTTCCCTGTAATTTGGATGAACAGAAACTACAGAATGCTAATATTGTAAGCAGCCATACTATGATACTAACTTACTCGTGCTTGATGGAAAGGACCTGGTGTGTTCTCTTTAGCAACCTTCATTAGAGCAACGAAAGCACTCACATATTAATAAGAGTACAAAATACATTATAAAAGTTTCTATCTTCCAACAATAAAAACTAACCTTAGTGGGCAGGTACATTTTTGACTGAGATTTCCCATTAGGGTGGGAATCAGATGCTAGGGAGAGCTGTCAATTATGGCAGGATATTAGTAGGCATATGAATATGACACACATATATGTAAATTGCATAACTAAATACATGATATTAATCTGGACAAAAATCAATTGACAATACTATAGGCGTAATCCACTCCAAAGGAAACTTAAGAATAAATCACAAAATGCCCCAACTTATATCCTACCTTACTAAGTAATTCTATTGGTGGCTCAGGAATCCTCTTATCAGTTGAAAAATTGAATTCCTAGATGGAAGTAAAAGTCAAATGTTAAAAGAAGGAATGGCTTTTGAAATACTAAACCAGCAATATAAAATTGTGCATAAAGGATTTCTAAGTAAAATACCCTTGGCACTGTGGTTTCTTGTTTGGAATTTTGGAAGATACCAATTTCTCCTTTACTTGAAAGTACCTGTATCAGGCATAATATGGCTCTGGAATTGGTTATCACTAATAAAATCTCAATAAATGGCTTCCAGATGTTAATAATTAAATCACCTTTGTATAAAGAGGGCGAGCTTTGAATTTGTTAACAGTTTTGCAGTTCTGCTTTAAAGTATCACTATAATTTAGACTGCAAGACAATTAACCATGTAAACAATAAGCTTCTAATAAGGATATATTGTAAAAAATATATACTGTTTGAAAGTACGAAGAACCATCACTAGGATATAGAATAAATAATTAAGTGGATAGTTAAATATGTGATTCTTCACCACACAAGAAAAATGAATTGCAGATCTGGGACGAAGTATTAAGACTACAAAGAAATCAAAAGCTCAGAAATATGCATAAAGTACCACCAAGAACACCAATGAAGGATTACTCTTAAAGTGCTATATTACAAATATTGCACACTGGAGAGATCTGAATGTTTTCCTATTCAGCTTTGAAATGACAGAAGCAAAAAATTTCGACATTTTTACCTTTTACTGTCCACAGTTTCACTTTGTGAAATAGAGTTAAATTTAGATATATTCCCTGCCTGCAATGAGGAGATTATTAACTTCTGATATTGGAGAACATATGAACATCTTATGGAAATGATCATCTTTATGACCTACATTACTAGATGTGCGTTGCATAGCCCTTTCTGAGGTCTTCAGTTGAAACACCTAAAAAAGCAATTGAATTTTGTCAAGATATTCCAAAAAAGCACCCACTATAAAATGACGCCGGTAATAAACATGTTTGCTAATTACTTGAATCTCTTGCAGCTGTGGTATGCTCTTTTTAGGAAGGGGCAACGAAGGTGCCTCAAGAATCTGCAAAGCCCAAGAGTATTGTGTTAAAAGATCACATGTTATTGCCTAATATATATCATCTCAAATATCTTCAGAAATTTATAGTTCCCCCAAAATTCAATATGAATCGTTTATAAGCTAGATATGTACGAACTTTTCTGTTCAAAGTGCGTGCTTTGAAGCTATAAGCATTTGATTGTGCACGTTGACCCGACTCTGTTTTGAGCTTAGACCTGCCATTCAGAACATCCAACATGTCATCAGCTCATTAGGCAGATTTTGGTATTTCAACCTCGAAATGTTTAAACAGACAATCATAATCTGAGAAAAATGCAATACCTATCTCTTTGTGCCCTACGTGCTGTTGCCAGATTAGGTTCTCTAGGAATGGTAACTTCAGGTCTACTACGCACAACAGAGTTAACATCAACTGTTCCAACCTGCAATAACAACTCAAAATCAATTGGTTGATGTACAGAAGATATAGAAAACCTTAACAGAAATAGCCTATATTAAAGAAACACATTTATGTATAAATGTAATTATAATGTCTTAAACAACACATGGTTAGTGGAGCGTAATAGTAATCTTTTTTTTTTTTGAAATGGAGGGTAATAGTAATCTAAGTATGGGCATATACTCACTGACAGATGCAGCTTACCTTTTTAGGTAACTTGTGTAGCAAAAGAGCTTGATGCTTCAGGTGAGCAACCTGCTTTGCAAAATTAAGAAATGCCTTTGAAATACGTATGAGAGATTGATGCTAACTATTAAATACTGTATATAACAGGATTCTAATAGTATTTTAGTATATAGCAGGCTTAAAACTTTCAGGGAAACAAAATTTCCGACAAACAAAAATATAAGAGGCACAATTAGATAAAAACTAAGCATTTCCAGATAAAAATATAAAAGCACAACAAGATGCTATATAGGTTGTATAACTAATAGAAGATGTAAGAAAGAAAACGAAAATGTAAAAAATTAACAGAAGCATTGTAGTAGCTACAAAGTAGTATCACCAGTCCTAGCATATTCATGTTCCAGGAAGTGATGCAGAGAATCCCCATGCTTAAATTCTTACCAGTCTATTATTTCCTTCACTATAACTTACCATGGAAAATTGTCTAAAGTAAGTCTCAATATTCATTTGAAACAGATCATTACATATTTGGTTTTGAAAAATGACCCGCTTCTATGAAGTGAATGACGTACAAATATCTCAAGCTCGATCAGGATAGAAGTAACAGTGTATCACTAAGATGTATTTCTTATGTCGATCTTTAAAACCAATAATATTTAAATTTTTTTCTGGCCTGGTAAAAAGACATCTAATGTTAGTAAACCTTCAGTTTAAAGACGTAGTTTATATACACAAATGCTCCAGATCTCATGACTACAACAACAGTTATAAACAGATGAAAGGCATCAAAATACCAAATTAACAAACTTTACTGCACCTTCTTTAAGTAACCAGCCTCCAACTTTTGTCTTTTGGTAGCTTGGTAGTCAATTACATAAGCACTCCGTGAACTCTTTTCGTCAATGTGCTCTAACTTATTCTGAAACCTGTATGGTAAAGAAGGGGAAAGGGGATAAAGGCAATAAAAGAAGGAGAAATAATAATAAAAATTTTATTTCCAAAGGAAAATTAACAAAAATTCCAAATGTTTTTTTGAAAAGTAAAAAGAAAAAGAAAAATGCTTTGACATCTTTTATAACATTGAATAAACACGGTCTCTTTTATCAATCTACGGTGGAAAACCCAACAGGGAAACACTGTCGACTAGTGAAAAAAAGTGGAGAACAAGTATAGACTGGCCATTGTCACCAATCAGAAAGGTAGTTGAGAAATAACTAACACCTTCTCAAGAATTCTGTGGAATGAATTTCTCGAGGTTTATTCTGCTTGGCCAAATGACTTGCTGTTGGTTTCATTAAAGTTGAACTCCTTGCAAAAGTTGACTTAACTGGAGACATTGTTTTAGCTTTTGGACTAGCATGAACCATCTGAGTACAATATCCTGGAGATATATGAGTTTGTAATTAGTTGCACAACAAGAAGAAACATACAGAAGAACAATAAGAAACACTAAAAAGTTTGTTAAAGCAAATGTTTAATGAAGGGTAGGTAACTCTGTTCTTTACAAAGAGAAACCAGATTCAGAAAATGCAAATACTGGGCACTGTTAAATAAATCTGTGGAGGTCAAGCAATCATAATGGTAAGTAACAAACATAAGTTGAATACATTAATTACATGCTGCTGCAATAACATGTTAACAAAAACTTAGTCAAAACAAGGAGTGAATTCCATATCAACAAAACTGCAACCAACGAGACTTATAGACCAAAGAGACCGATTGGTTCACTATCTTTTCTATTGGTGCTTAAAAACTCTAAATGATCGTAAAATTTTGTCTTTATATGGTTAACTATCATTTAAATACTTGTTAAAAAATGTTCCTTTTTTTTTCCTTAAAAGGCAGCTACTTTTTTAACCTCCAGTCAGAAAGGATATAAAGAGACTTATACACCAAACAGACACTAAAAGGTTAAAATAGGTTAGGAGAAAAACATCCAAAAGAACCATTCTCCATTAGTCAATTATTTTCACTTAGGTTGAGTTTGTTTCAACGTAAAATGGTTTTTAAGGGAGAAAGTCATTGATTTTCATGGTTTGATCAAGACTCTTAAAATAATATCAAAAATGTTTTCCGTTGTTTGGTTGGAATGAAAAAAATTAATTGAAAACTACTCAAAATTATCAGACAAAACCAAATATCACCGGCAACAATTTTTCTTTTTTTTAAAAATACACCCCATAAAAACCCACAAATGGGGAGGGGAGTTGTTGGAGGGCTACAAAGCAAGGAGGACAGGGACCATCGTGAGGAGTGGGGGGGTTAGGAAAAGCAGAGAGGATGACAAGCGATATCGAAGGAGGGTGGCATTAGGAGAAGGGAGCGGTTAGGTTTCTTTGAGGGGATGGTGGTTGCCAAAGGGGGAGGAAGGTTGGACAGGATAAGGGGATGGTGGCAAGGGGGGTGACACTAGGGGGTGGGGGGCGGGGCGGGGCAATTGATGTCCACTACGAGGGTGAGTGGTGCTGCAGTTTGGGAGAGGGAGTGAAGAAAATATTTGCTGGAAAACGTTTTACTCCAAACAAACATAATCTTAATATCACAATTATCCCATTGCTCAAAAAAAAGAAAAAAAAAATTGCTTAACATTAATCATTTATCAGACAATATTTTCCAAATTTTTGGCAATTCAAAATGCGTTAGAAGAAAGCAACAACCACTGAATAGGACTTATGTTGATCAATCCAATTTCAAAGAAAAAATAAATAAACAAAATTTGAGAATTCCATTCTGGATTTAATCTTGGACGAGCATTTATATCAGAAACTTGAATGTCACGATTCTTGATGCAAAGACATCATATTTCTATTGGTAAATTGTATCTTGTGATTGTAGTTCAGAATTTCAGAACCATATTCAGCCATTTCTCAAACATAGAAAATGACTAAAGAAAAATTATACTAATTCCATCATTGAGCCATTTATAATGATAAGTACAGGAAAGAAAAAGTTGCATGAAACCAAGAGGCTAACTGGCTAAACAAAGAGCTGAAGAATTCAGCGAAAATGGTACCTTTGTTGGAATCATCTGTTGCAGAAACTTCAGAATACCTGCAGCTGTCAGAGTAATTCCCAATGGAATCCATGTCTCCATCATTTCTGGGTTTAGCATAGGTGCTCGTATTTTCTACAGGAACGTCTTTTGGCCACTTCAACTTTACGACGAAAGCTAGAAATTAATCATTACAAAGAAATAAAATTAAAAAGAAATAGTCGTGGACTGCATTTTTGGCTCTGTTTTGTTAATGTGTTTGGAGAGTATTTTTTATTTTTAGTTCAAAAAAACTCTTGCGAAACTATTTTGTAGCCATGTTGATACGATAACTTTGTAACAAAAAATAGGAAAGAAAAGAAAAGTGACATGTGAATCAATATGAATATATATATATATATACACACACAAAACACGATAGTACCAAATATTAAAAATAAAAAACCAATGCAACCACATGACTCGTAAACAATATAATCATCTATGAATCAAACTTGGATTTGAGCTGTGGAAATGCTTACGCGAAGGCGGATAACTTTGTGCGGATTCGAACCAGCGCTCGGCTTCTCCGGCCTCCAGATCCGTCTCCGGCCAAGTGAAATCGTAGAAGCGAGGCACATCGAACTCGTAATCAATATCGATTTCTTCAGCCACAAACGGTTCCACAACAAATTCCTCCATGTCTTCGTCCATTTTTCTCAATCGCTCTCGCTTCAATTCCACACTCTCAGAACCACGTTTCAGGCAAAGAGGCCAAGGAACGCCATCTATATCGTAATAATCTTAAATTATTATTATTAGTTAAATATTTTCCTTCACCCCTGTCTTTTCTTTTCCTTTCTTGTTTCTAGGTAACTTTCACGGAAAAATCAGAAAGAAAGAAGAAAGCTCTGGTTTCACTGCTTCAGAAAAATGAACCAAACAAACATCATTGACTTCAATATTTTCCTTCACTTTCTCTCTCTTTCTCAACGAACGAGAGAGAAAGTTCCGGTCATTCCCTTCAAACCTCCATCAACCTCTTTCTCTCTCCCTAACTTTCCCGGCAAATCTCTCTGTCTCGGGATTTATTTTCCGGGAATCATACAGAGAGAAAGAGAGAGAGTTTGGGAATTTCGAGATGTGGTAAAACCCTAAAAGTCTTGTGAGGGAAAATTTGAGTCGGAGCGAGCGGCGAGAATTTCGGCTGGCGTTAAGGAGGCGTGGGAGGAGAGCGAGAGAGGAAGAGGGCGGAGCGGGCTTTTTATAGCGCCCAATTTTGAGAAGGGCCCGAATTTTTGAACTGGTGGGGTCTCACTTCCGAGACCATCCGATAGAGTAGACGGGTGGAAAACGTTTGCAATTTGTATGACGATTATGCCCTCGGCTCTTGTGCTTATATGTAAGAATAATGCTTCATATATTACACAAATATCACATAAAGTTCACATGCCATGATTTAATAGCCCTTGGATCGGCCCTCGTTAAAAAAATAAAAAAGATTCAATGGTTACTAGACCTTGCTACATCGACTTTACAAGATATTTGTAATATGCTTGTGTGGTATTTAGTATTACTTAATTTACAAAAATTATTTTAAGAATAATGCTATAAATTACATTTTTATCATATAACTATCTCACAAGGGATATAATTGTTTTAAGAGTAATGCTAGAAAAATTCAACAAATTTATTTAGAAAAAGTCCACGTGCCCTTTTCAAACTACAACTTAATTTACAATGTCTTCGAGTAATGTTACATGTCACCTCATGTCCTCTTTGTGTCTCTCCAAACTGATATATTTTTTAAAATTACAATTTGATTTGTCATAAATCATGATTTTAAAAATTATACTAATTTTGAAAGGATACTGGCATGTCATTTAGAATTGTTCGTGTCCCACCCACCACTTCAAACTTTTGATTGTGACAATGTGTTTCCTAAACTATAAAAAATTGTCGATGTCCTCTTAATAACAAAAATACCCTTAATAAAAAAAATGCTTAAAATTATTTAAAAAAAGGAAAAAAAAAAAACATTGTTGGAATAGTAGCAATGCGTTTTTTCGTTATTTATTTATTTATTTTTTCCAAATTTACAAGAGTAATTTTGTCTTATTAAAAAATATTATGATCATTTTTATCTTTTTATTGGCCTTTGAGGGATATTGACAGTTTTTTAATAATTTGGAGAAACATTATTAAGTTGTAGTTTGAAGAATTTGTTAACTTTTCCCAATTTATTTCATTTTGAATATATTAATGTCTTTCAATCCAATATAATTTATATTCTATGTGACACTCAAATTTGTCACATGCAACAACATACATGATCAAAGATATCAATCAGAAGGTAATCCCTTCTCTCTCCCACTCGAAGAGAAAGAAACTCTTGAAAATTGCTCGTGTTTTCAACTCCATCTTTGCGTGAGACCACCGGCTCCACCAATGAGTAGATCAAATGGAGGAGGTTTGGAGCTCGTCTCCATCCCTCCTCTCCTTTTTGTCTTTTCCCTTTCTTCTCCCACTTGTTCTCTATTTTCTCTTTTCTTTTAAGGTTTCCTTTTGCAACTTTGGTAGATTCATGGGGTTTTGATCCCTTGCTTAGCAAACGCGCTGCCGGTATGCTTTAACTATCCATCCCGCCCCCTTTGCACCTGACCACTATTGCGCATGCGGCTCATGCACCACCATGGCGCATGTATATTGCACGTGTTGCCCATCTTCACCTTATCTAACGCCATGCATTTGCTGGTAGGCCTCCTTTAGTGCATCGAGTTGTAGTTTCTGTCGTGATGTCCTTCGTGTTAGGTGCTCTTCTTGTCGAACGTCACTGTTGTGGTCCACCTAAGAAGCTTCAATTTAATCGGTTATTGTGCAATCATCCCCGTTGTGGTCTCCTTAGCCACAACTGGTGTTCCCTATATGCAATTTATCTGCCGTTACAAACTATTGTGCATGGTGGTACTCTCTTGGCCAAAAGCCAAGAATCAAGCGGGATGAAGCAAATCATAGTCCATTACCAGTAGTTTATAGGATTTCTCTACTGCAATGTAATGATTTTTTGTTGGTGTTTCTTTAGGTTGACTACCCATATTTTGTTGTATTTTAACGGTTTCTTTTTCTTCCCCTTTTCCGAGTAAATTTGCGAAGAAAAAAAAAATACTGATAAGAAAAAAAAAATTGATCAATATAAATGAATAAAATTTTATATTGCCTAACATAAACTAAATCAATTTGGGTCAACAATATTCCTTAACGATTGATACGTACAATCATTTGTCGTATGTGAATAATTCAAAAGATTGAAAAAAAATATATTTATATATATATATGAACAAACAAATGAACTGAGTACTAGTGGTTGGAAGCGCACCTATTTATTGGGTGTTTTGATTCAATATAACCCTTTCATTTTGTTAGGAAAAAGAAAATCTGTCTACTAACTTACTAAGAATTAGAAAAAAAAAAAAGACTTCTTAAAGTAATAAAAAATATTATTAATATGAAAAATGTTAATTATATTAGTTGTTTTGTATGTGTGACACTCTCTCTCAATGTTATCTCTGTACAATCAATGGCAGAGACATCATTTTTTTTTTCTTCCTAACGAGTCATACTAATAAAATAATATTATTATATTTTTTTTTATCAGTAAGTTATTTTACCTCATGCAACTTATATAACATATTCTTCGTAGAAGTTGATAGAAGTTTGCGTGTATATATATATATATGAATTTACTTGGATGTTATAATTTCTTCTTTGATAAACAATTGAACAAGTAACTAATTCTCTGTTTTGTTTTGAAAAATAGATATTTGAACAAGTAATCCAAAAAAAGAAAGAATAGAAAAAAAAAATCCAAAAAAAGAAAGAAAAAACAACAAAAACTTTGTGTCAGCAATCAACATCNTTAATGTTATCTCTGTACAATCAATGGCAGAGACATCATTTTTTTTTCTCCTAACGAGTCATACTAATAAAATAATATTATTATATTTTTTTTTATCAGTAAGTTATTTTACCTCATGCAACTTATATAACATATTCTTCGTAGAAGTTGATAGAAGTTAATTTGCGTGTATATATATATATGAATTTACTTGGATGTTATAATTTCTTCTTTGATAAACAATTGAACAAGTAACTAATTCTCTGTTTTGTTTTGAAAAATAGATATTTGAACACGTAATCCAAAAAAAGAAAGAAAAAACAACAAAAACTTTGTGTCAGCAATCAACATCATGAACGGGACCTAACATTTATTTTTATATAATCAGTGCCCTCATTCAAACAATAAAGCACTTAAATAGCTTAATAATTTAGCAAATTTTGCTTTTTTTATATGGGGGTGGCATGTGTGAGGCCAAACAACCACATGCTAAACAACTAATTAAAGTAATTAACTCTATTAATAATCTGGCCAAAATAACACAACACAAGGAGATTAGGTAAGAGAGGAAGAAGAAAAAGAATAGGAAGAGGAACCTGAAGATAAATATAAAGCTATAAAAGGAAAGGGATTTAACGAAAACCGAGTCTCCTTGTTGAAACTTTATTCCTCTGCAATTTTTTTTCTTTTTTAGGCTTTGACATTCTTTGCTTGTAGAGAAAAGAAAATGAAAGAAAGTGGAGGCATCAAAAGAGAAAACTGAAAAGAAAGGGAAGAACCAAACTACCGAAGAAGGGGAAGGAGGCTCTGAATAGCGGTAATAGACAGGTGAGCAGGTGGATCCAATATAGGGTTTCTCGCATTTTCTAGATTAGGATTTACTATAATTTTTTTGAAATTGTAGATTTAATTTTATGTGAATTCATTCCATTTTTTTTATCAAACGACTTGAAAAAATATTACCTATTAAAAAATGTGGCATGTTATTGAGGCAGCAAACCAAAAAAAGAAAAAATCTAAAAGGTTTTTTATTTACTTTTAAAGAGACGCTTCTTTTTCATTAAATAAAAAAATAGTTTTTAACTCAAAAATTTTCTGCAAAATAAAATGCAAATATCTAACTCAATTCTAATTGGTAACATATCATATGTTTAATAGGGAAAAATTTTCAAATTTTTCTATGCCAAAAAGACATGAATTCATATAATATGATAATTTACAATTTTAAAAAAATTATAGAAGATCCTTATTCATTAGACTGTTAAAATTATTAGAAATTTGGATTAAAAAAAAAAAATTGCCTTAAATTCTTATCCCCAATGGCCCCGCCAACTCCTTGTTTCCGCTACTATGTATAATTGAATTAAATGATTTTTAATTTTTTTTTTCATTCAAATTTTTATTAAGAATCAAAATCAAATAGTACAACAAATCGGGCCAGCCTTAGGGAGGGCCAAACATGAAACATCCTCAACAAGCAGCTGCTGCCTGCTGATGGCAGCAAACAAATGCCAACATGCCAATAAAACAAAAAGGCATTTTCAAACAAACTCCAATACCACATCGCCATTTTATTTTTTTATTTTTTATTTTTTTCTAATCCATCGACAATTTATTTAAAAAAGAATGTTGGGTATCAGACAGAATTAAGTCCAACTCTAATACTAAACAATCACGGAGAACATACAAGAGCTAGTGCTCATGTTTTTCTTCTTCAGCTTCACATAAATTACACACAATTTATTGTACCAACTTTTAATTGAGTTTATTTTCGGTTTTTATTTTATTTTATGATGAAAAAAAATCTCTAATTTCATGAGGTTCAGACCCACATCGTATTAAATATTTTAAACATTACATCTTTGAAAATAAATTCTCGAAGATAATTAGATTATGATTTGAAAGCTAGGAATTAATTTATTTGACCACTTACTAGTTTTTAGAGCTACAAATTTGTATTCTCCTTTAAATTAGTATTTAGATCAGTTAGGCAGGGTCCTTATGTTGCGTGGCATAAACATTTTTCCTCTAATCACTAGGTAATATTGAGATTTGGGAACCAAAAAACATTCTGTTTTACTAGAAACGATTTTTTTTTTTTTCGTGAGCAATATACGTATATATATATATACCATTCAATGATCTAAGGGCCCATTTGGTCAAATTTAAAGAAGTGTTTTGAGTTTTGAAAAAGATAAAATTGAGAATTAATTTGGTGGAGTCATCTTTGAAAAAATTATTTCATGTGGGGTTCATGAATAGAAATTGGGTTGATAAAATTTTGAGAATTGTTTTTTAAAAACTAAAAAATTGAGAAATAAAATTACAAAATAAAAGAAAAATTTAAAAAGTGTTGCTCCACGGTGGCCGCAACAACCATCATGGTGTTGATATGGCGGCACTCGCAATCACCATCGAGCCGCCAGATGTATCTGCTGGCCACCTCCAAGCCACCAAATAGTATTTGTTGTCATTAGATGACCACAACATCGCCCAATTTTTTTTTTACAAAAGATTTTCAATGTTTTTATTTGTTATACATGTAATCAACACTCCTTCAACCGAAAATAAATAAATAAATAAATGTATATGAACAATCTCCTCTCTAAAATAAAAAATATTAATTATTTTTTGAGAAATGTTTTGTATTTTATTTTTTATTTTAGAAGTGTTTTATAGTTTGTTTTAAAAAATATGTTAGTGGTCAATGCATGTCACATCTAAATATCTGTTAGATTAATTAATATTTGAAAAGAGTTATTAGGGTTTGAAAATTATATCAAATAGATCATGAGGCTAATCAAATCATAATGCATTTGTGCGTCCTACTACATTTGAATGTTCCCCACCCACTTAAAGACTGGACCTTGTGGGTAAGTCTGTCCAAACAGAATAAATTCATTTAACGATTGTACAAATTTCCCACCTATAAAATCTTATCAAAATTTGGTATATGGAGGTGCCTTCGATTGACATGATTTGTACAAAAATCAAACGACAGTTGTAAAGATTGCAATCTTTTTTGAAATTTAAACTGAACACATGCACAGGATAAAGACGACATGGTCAATTTGGCCGTTTGTCCTTTTTCAGAAAAATTGGTCGTTTATGCGTGATTGCGTGGAGTTTCTCTTCTCTCCTTCGGGCTTCCGTTGCTCGCAGAGAATCTTTTCAAGTTTCGTTTAGTGGACGTGCTTTGTCGTTTTGCCAGACTAAGTGAAAAAGGGCCACGCTCCTGCAATTTCAAAATCACAGGAAGGAAGGTGTTGACAGCCTCACAAAGCATCGGCAGAGAAAATAGAAAAGTAGACAACCCCTTTCCGTTTTTCGTCGTTTTTTTCTTAGCCTTCAATGGTAGTCATGTCATATTGGATTTGAGATTTTGCATGGGGTCCAATATCTTTTTTGTTGATAGTTCATTTTAAATGAAACGGTGTGGATCATGATAATTAAGCCTAAAAGAAAACCTTTTGGGGGTGTTCCGCGACCCCGAATCACTTCTTGTGGACCACTCAAATAGCCACCTAAAAAATTATTATAATTTTCTTTTTTTTTAGTTTTGTTGTCATGATCTAGGCCGTTCATTAAAAATAGATGGCTCACAAAAAATGGTATTGCACCCGAAAAAACTATCCTAAGAAGCTTTTTTTTATTTAGTCTTGTTGTCATGATCTAGGCCGTCCGTTTAAAATGATGGCTCATAAAAAAGAATGGTGTTGCACCCATGTTATACCTTAATCTGGTCATAACATATCCCTTAAAAACCACCAGGGTGTGGTTTAGTAGCATTTTGGGTTGTTTCAGTGAAGGTTAAGTCTCGAGGTCGAATCCTGCAATGAGAAGCGCATGAGATTATTGACTTGTCCATTGGTTTGAGTATTGTTAGATTTCTTAGTTGAGTTGGTGTTAAGGTATGACTCGATTGGTCTTAAGGGAGTACATACAATTCTGATCATTTAGGTCTCTCATGAGCGATGTTCAACGGATAAGTGCTACCATAGTTACGCCAAGGTAAAGTAAACATTTTAATCGCCTCCTCTGCCTATTTTGTTTTTAAATTGAATGAGGGAAAAGAGATTATATGCTTAAAAAGAAAAGAAAACAACTTTCGTGTAGTGTTATTTGGATTGGATCCATATGCAAATACTTGATGGGTTATCTGACTTTGTGAATTCGACAGGGTATGCTTATTTCATACCAATAATACGTGAAGGGGAAAAGATGCAGCAGGGGTTTACTATATGAAGTAAAATGAAATTTCAAATTCTCAAACAAAAATGTTAAGACTTACAATTCTTTTATAACTCTCTTACAATTTGTTAATGCGTGTTAACATGTAATTTAAGGGTATTAATATTTTTTTAGTGGCTGACATAGTTTTAATCACATGCTGCTATGTGTCAATAAATTGTGAAAAAAAAAAAATTATAGATGTATTATTAGTCATCCTCACAAATAGTAGAGTCCTACACATGTGATATTCTAGAAGGGCTATACACGAATAGAAAATGAAATTATGCACAGGATGGGAAAATATCCAAATGAAATCAAGAATTACTAGAATATTGTAAAAAAGAAATTCAAGACTTATTATATGAAATATAATAAAAAAGAAAATTCTCTTGGTGTTGTTCTATTATTATTATTATTTTTATTTACTTATTTATTTATTATATACAACAGGATGCTCATTAAAAAGAAGTGCACTGAGATTAATAAGAAAAATGCTTAAACATCTACTAAAAATCCTTCTAGGGAATCAACTAGCATTTTTTTTATTATTTTAAATTAAATGGGACCCACTTATTCAAATGAAGAGATGGACCCACTTGATTTAAAAAATAAAAAAAATGCTAGTTAATCCTCTAGAAAGATTTTTAGTAGATGTTTTAACACTCCTCGATTAATAATTAGTTAGTGGCAGACCATTGAATAAAGTAGTCAAGAACCAGCGTTGGGCTTTATAAGTCAGTGTCCCGAGCCCCCAAGGCCTGGGTACCACACCACCTTAACCCAATCTACAGACAGTTATAGCCCACTCAAGAAGATAACGTATTTTGCGGCCTGCACAAAAACCAGCCTTCAAAGGCCTGGGCAGTGGGCACCACCTTAAACCCAAGCCTAACAACATTTGAGCATGCCTTTGTCTAAACACCAATTGAATTACTAGGGCCATACACAGTTATAGCCCATGGAGAACCGTAACGTAGCTGATAAACTATTACCCACTTGTTAAGTTAAGATAAACTCTCTTTAGAGTGTGAAAGACGACTAATGCTATAAGTTTTTTTTTTGTGTTTGTCTAATTCGGAGGCCTCGGAAGTGGTTCGTCGGAGTGAGCGTTGGTTGCTTGGTAGGTTGAGGAAGCGAGGAAGAGACGCGCAATGACTTTTTCTATGTGGGATGGTCTTGGCATGAGAGGCGGAAGATTCGATTGTTGTGGTTGATTTGGATCTTCTCTTGTTTTTGCTTCAAAACACTTTGACTTTCAGTTTAATTGCACAGTTGGATGACGTGGCAGCACCTGGATCGGTTTTGAGACCTGTCTTCTTACAACCAAAATATAAGAAACAACTGACGGCATATTACACTATTTATTAACAATTTTACATCATAACGTGAAAATATTTTAAAAGTGACTTTTTTTTTTAATTAAAAAATATAAAAATCACTTAAATTAATCATATGTAACCATATAAATGAATGTAAATCAATAAGTAACAGAATAGATTACCCATTTCGGATGAGCCTAAGGTCTAAATTGGTAATTAAGTAATTTGTTTTATCAGTGCCTCCACCCCACTGCGAGGGGGGATCTACGTACCAACCTGGGCAAGGAGAGTTAGCCCCCTTTTTTTTCTTCTTTTATAATTTTTTTTTTGCATAAGGATATAATTTAATTTACTATATTGAATTAAATGTTAAAGATGAGTGACAATGAAGCTAGGAGATCAAGTATGAAATGGTTGGTGTACAACATGGACAAATCTTAAAAAAGATGATGTGATTATTTGCTCCGGTGGCAATTCGACCATGTATATTTTTTTTTATAGAAAATTGCAAAAGTAGTAATTTAAGATAAACATGCAAACTCCAATTTAATTTTAAAATCTTGGGATTTTTTATTTTTTGGTATTATTTTACCCCATGAACACCATCATTCCGTCCATTAATGGCCGCCGTGAACTTACAGTACTCACCAATTCGTACTACTTTTAAATTACCTTATTTACTTTTAGTCCCGCCGTTAGAAAAATTTATAAAATCCGTTGGAATATTATCCTTTTGTAAGCGTTAAAATTTTTTAAATATCGAAATATCCTCAAATAAAAAAATATAAAATTAAAACTTAAAATAAGAATAATAAAAATATTAACAAAAAATTAAAAGGAGTCAAACCACCCCAAAACCAAAAGAAGATCGCTGAGCAAATTGGGGTGGCCAAAACACCCCCAACGCCTTGGGGGTGGTTCGGCCACCCACATTGGCCAAAATGGGGGGGTCGGCCACCCCATTCCTAAGGGCTTTTGCATTTTTTTTTTTTTTTAAGTTTATTTTTAATGTTTGTTACTATTTGTATTTTTCATTTTTTAAAGTTCATTTAATCTTAGTTAATTTTAATTTTGTTTGATACTTTTTTTTTTTATTGGAACTGTTTCTTTTTTTAAAAATAATAAATAATATAAGTAGTATACTTAATATAATATAAATGTATTTCAATGTAATTTTCTTCATACCATGAGAGTATTTGGCATTATTCAAATTTTTAATGAGGTGACCGAGACAAAGGGAGGTAAAGGTAACAAAGTGGTATTCAAGAGTGTTGGATGGTGAGATATCAATTCATAGGGACAAGTGATGGAGGGTAGTAATTCATGGGGTAAAAAGGTAAAATACCCATTTTTTACCAAAATTGTAACCACAGTAACCAAATTGGATTTAACCCTACTCTGAATTTTGAACACATAATTGAAGCTATATTATTTATCCTTGTAGATTTTGTTGTTCAATAGACGTCAATCAACATGACACAACAAAAATCAACCAAAACAACATCACCAGTCATCAATAGCTCCAGCTAGTCATGCCACACACCCAATGCTTCCCATGCACCCGGAATCCATCATTTTCTATTGGAACAATCAATTGTTCAGTGGTTAAACAACTTTGACCATAAACAACATGTCGTTTAAGCTCCTTGCTAAAAAAACAAAAACAAGGAAACAAAAATGGCCTAAATGACCTATATTGGACCCATGTGGCACATTTTTTACTCTTATTAGTCCCGTAATAATTTCGCTAATTGTTGGCCCCCCTGTTTGTGATCTATGCCCATTTTCAGCCACTCATTAACCCCTTTATCAGGCCCAAGTTGGCCTTATTCATTGGCCCATTGTCTGGCTTGTTTGGCCTATTGGACCCATTTTCAGCCTATTGTTGTTGCTTAGTTTCGATCCATCTCCGCCACAAACTCCAGCAATTTTTTGTCCACTGCCGCCATCGCTACCATCTTTGGCCATTTTCTGTTCATCGCCTCTAACTACTATCCTGCTAGGTCGTCACTAGCTGTCATACCATGTGGGACAGTGGTCTTATCCCTCTCCATATATTCTCAGCCCAACTCACAATTTGAGTTTCTCTTCATATTACATAGGATTATTGCCATCCTTGAGCTCAACGTCAAGTTCTCTACCGCCTGCTACATGATTCTGTTCAACTTCATCCAACGATTCTGGTGGTTGAGCTGATAATAAGATTTTTTTTATGCTTACCATATCAAATCTCATTTTAGCAAAAACAATAGAAATAAAAATGATGCCATCTTTTCCAAACCCAATATTCTACCTTAAGTTTGTTTAAGGGAGATGTTAAAATATAGGTAATGCACACATTCATCTCTTATCCATCTTTTACCATTTCTATACAAAAGATGTTCAAATACTATTAAATTATAAGACATATGTGTGTCCCATAATTCAAAGGTGGATTTGAACATCTTTATATGGAGATGAGTAAAGGAAGAAAACAATCAGATAAATATTTTTTCATTCTCTAATCATTTCTTGCCATCTCCATTAAAAAAGGTGTGCAAATCTACCATTAAATTTATGGAGACCACATGTGTGGTTCCCATAATTTAATGGTGGATTAAACATCTCTTATATATAGATAGACAAGAGATGGATGTGTAGCATCCCCCTTCTCTAAATATATGATATGATTTCATATTATATTTAAATCCTTACAGGATATTTATTGTAATCAAATCATTATCCTTACTTTATCTTCACCTATCACAATTTTCTATAAATATGAGTCATTTGTAATGTAAACAAATCAAGAAATAAGAGCACAATGTAGCCATGTCAAGCTCTTTTTTAGTGGTGGACATAAGTATCTAACCCGAATTACTCGAAAAATCTTTTGTCTGCATTTTCTCTTTCTTTTGTTATTTTCTTTATTTTCATTTCATTATGATTTTCTTCAAACATGTTCCGGCTTTTTAAAATTTTATTTTTTCTAACTGAGGAAACTACTTATGTTAATAGCAATAAAGCCCATTCATATTGCTTTTGGTCTACTAGGTCATCGAAGTGCTTTAGGTGCAAACATCACCCATCAATGTGTATTAAGTCGTTTTAACAAATATGATTATAAAATTATTAATTAATTAATTACTAATTTATAATAAACTTTTTATTTCTAGTAAAAAAGGAGGGAGGAAAGAATGGTAGCATAATAATAAATTAATAATGGAAACTTTATGCTAAAAAAATTTAAAAGAAGAGTCGCCCCCACAATTGTGGGAACTGTTTAGTTTGGGGTGCCCTAATTCAATTTGGTGATGATGATCACTCTTTTTATATACTAATTCAATAATTCTTATCGTGTTATTATTGTTTTTGTTTCTATTCAATATGATGAAGCAAAATCAAGAGAAAATGAACTCCCCAACAACAAGCCCAAACAGAAAAATAGTAATTAAGAAATACAACAAATAGACCAAAAAATTGCTCGATCCTCTGTATCTTGGGCTGAAAGCCAATAAATTGGCGCAGAAGACATTTTTTGAAGCAAGCCAAAAGGCTGGCCTACTTGAGATCTTTTGCAACAGCAACCAACTGGAGACCAGTGAAAAATGAGAAGCATGTTGACAGTCGATTTGGAACCATTGATGGGGATAGACGAACTCTTATTGAACAAATATCCATGCTAAAAAACAAATCCAAAAAAGCTAAAACAACAACAAAACCAAAACATTGTAGCTCACTGTGGAGAGGGGAGGTTGTGGACGACATGTGAGGCCCACTTGTGAGGAGGAAGAGTGAGCCGTGCAGGCCGAAGAAGGCAAGAGAACGACTCGTCATGGTTGGTGGCTTGCGGTGAAAGATAAATCTGATTTAAAGAACTCATTTGTTTCCCATGGAAGGCCCATGGTCTCACAACAAGAGGAAATGGACAAATAGCGAAGGGCAAAGGCTGGGAGAAGGTGGAGACAAGCCGTATTTGTGGAGGAGGAGGTGGAGCTATAGTTTAGGAAAGAAAACCAACAAAAACCTAAGAAGGCTACGAAAAATAGAGAAAAAATGAAAAAAGAAGACGGAGGAATGAGAGGAGGAATGACTCCTCCTTCAAAAAATAACGCACAAAGCATAGTAGCGTCTCATGAGAAAACGTCTTTTTATTAAGGAAATATAGAACATCTCTCTATTTTATAAAGAAAGTTTTTTTTTTTTTTTTTTTTTTTTTTTTTTGAGTATATAAGATAAGGAAAAGGAATCAAGGTGAGTCTTTTACGAGTAATTTTAGAAGTATCTCTTGGGTCACTCAAAAAAAGGTGGTTTTCAAAATCATCATTTGATTAAAATTCTAATATTAATTAATCATAAATCCAATAATAATTTTAAAAATTACATTATTC
>FXXK01001336.1:1078-138215 GCA_900184695.1 Betula pendula
TTCCAATTTTTATTCTTATTGCCATTTTTATTGTAGCTTGGCCCACAAACGTGTTTTTCTTCAACAATCGAACGGTTCAACGTCTTGAACGGTATTAAAATTCGCATAACATAAGAAGATGAACTTAACTCAATTTTAAAAGATATATTAAAAAAAAATAAATGATGCTATAACTTTATAAGAAGCACATAACTAATTTCTTTAGAAATATGAAACTTTCAACACACCCCCTCACGTGTAACAGGAGGACATCCAAATCAACATGTGAAAATAAGTAAGGTGGAGTCACATAAACTAAAAACCTTGCTCTGATATCATATTAAAATTCATACAATATGTAAAACGTGGGTTTAACTCAACTCCAAAATATGCTTTGAAAAATGAGGGATGTCACAACCTTATAAAGAGTACATGGACTAATTTATTTAACAATGTGAGACTTCTAACAAACGGTCTCATCCATAGAAATGATTGAAAGAGTTTAAAAAACAAACAAATAAATAAATTAAAAACTTATTAGGACTGATAATTTTTTACACGACTCACAAACATGATACAAACTCAACACAAAATTAGCGGATTACGATTGAAAAGTTTGATCTGTTTAATTAAATTGATTGAATTATAACTTATGATTGATCATATATGTTTTATATTCATGTTTCGACACAATTCGAACCTGACACGCAATATTTAGAATAATTAATTTTTGATATAAATTATAAACCTAACACAAAATTAACAGATTAAAAATACCTCAACACAATCTAAACCTAAACACAAATACAAATTTCCCCTGACCAACCCCATTCTCAGTTTTTTACTTTTTTGTGGCCCATGTGCCGTTCCGGAGGGCAGTAGGCTCAGAAGGTACGGGCCCATTTGTAAGTGGCCCTCATCAATTGATTGTGGACCTACCGTTGTCCATAAAACTTTAGGGCCCTCCATCCGAAGCTCATGTCTTTGTGCTTTTGTACCAGATAGCCTAATGATTGGTCGGATCAATCTCCTTAGAAAGTCGAACCTGTAATACTCGTGACTTATGAGAGTGCTTCTTTGTCGACTCATTTATTTTATTTGTTATTTTCACTTTTCTATTAGAAAAACTCAAAACATTAACAAATAATTTTTCTTACAAAACACTTAAAAAAAAATCTCAAAACTTATTTTATCTTTATATTACATCAACTCATTTTTTTCAACTAAAACACAAAAAAATATATCTTCAGAAGGTTTATCAAACACCATTTGATCCGATCAAAAAAAAAAAAAAAAACATCAAACACCATCTGAGAAACTTATTAATTAGCTACATTGTTATTTTTTGGATAACAGTTTATTTTATCTCTTTCTCTTGGGTACAAAATGTTATGATATAAATTAAATAATTAATTTATCACGTCTTATAAGTTTATGTTTTTAGGATAAATAATAATTTAACATAGAATAAGAATTAAAGGGTTCTGAGTTCGAATTCTGACTTCACAATTTCATTTTACGTGTTGAATTTCACTTATTAAAAAAAGTTTAAACCTACACGTAAAGAGAAATGTAATAATATAAATTAAATGAGATAAACTCATTTATTCTTATAAGTTTTTTTTTAAACTTTTGGATATATATATATATTCTAAGTTTAAAATTGTGCATAACTTATTTTTATTTTTTGTAAATAAATTTGTACAGAATTTAACATCCAGATCTTTGTTTTTTCATCCTTTTTTTTTCATTCAGAACTTCTGACAATTCTGACTAACTTCCAGCTGACTTTTCAGAGTTGAAGTCGGTTTCGAAAAGTCACATTGAAGGTGGCGTTGGAAGTTTTCCGATGCTTCCAACTCCGGCGGAGACGGAAGTCGGAAGGGGCATTTTTGAAAGAAAGCTACCTACAGGCTACGGCCGAAGAGAGAAAAAAACTAAAAAAAGGTAACCTAATATTAGGGAGACTCAAGCACTGCTATGTCTGAAGTTTGGGGTCCTGGGCCACCCAAAATGAATTTCCTAGTGAAGCTTTAGGCCCATTGATATTCTTGCCCCAAAAGGACACATACATACAGAAAGTGGAAAATATTAATAAACTAGTCAAAGACCAGGAAATAAGCGAGAAAGTCTAAAATTAGGGGGAAAAAATTAAACCGGAAGAAATTGTCTCAATTGGGTCCTGATGCAAATAATATTCCTCTGGCTCAGACATAGTTTCTGAACTTTGCCGCCAATAGAATGGAATACATATGAGCAAGCAGGAAGATTCCAAAATTAAAAATAAAAGCCTTTTAAATAACTGGGAAACAGGATGACTGCCATGAACCATACTATTATATTAGTTCAAAATAAATTTCAACCTCAATAAGTACGAAGAACATCATTCCATATACAGTAAGAACTGGAATCAGGTCAGGAAAAAAATTACTTGATTTACATATAAAAATACAAAACATAAGCACACATTTACTTTGGGTGTGCAACAAGACAATCCCTTCGGATGAAACAGGCGTGACAACTACAAACTATCCCATGTTTAGTAATAGATGTATAGGTTTCGGACATCAGAGGCAAACCCATCATCCAACATCTTATTATGCATGTCCGTCAAGGTGTGAACTTTGCGTAGATCCTCTAAATGAATTTGTTAAGATGGTTTTTCCAGCTCTCGGACAGGATGTCTTCATATTTCCAACATGTCAAAACTGACGATAGAACTTTGTGATTTCTATTGATTATGAGCTCCTCTTGGAGCTTTCATACCAAATCCATGCTTTGCCTTCTCAACTCTGTTCAAAATGTCTAGTCAGATAATAACCGGAAACACAATCAAGTGTAAAATAGATTTTATCAAGACATAGAAATTGAGAGAAGAGGTCATTCTGAGAAAAAGACTAATTTCAAATACAGAAGAAACAGAAAAGGTTTTTTTTTTTTCCCCCATATAATTGAAACATAGAACAGTGTTTTGTGTGCATAAGTATATACTCCCACACTTCATCCCAGGACAAGGCCGAGGAACATCAAAAAGGGGAAGTGGAATGGTTTTCTAGACATTTGGGTGCTACCTGATTGCGTAGTGCAGTAGATTATCAATTGAATGTAGCAGATGATGCAGCATATGTGGTAAATGCATATACAGCACTGATTCATTGGCATGCATGTTAAAAGTATCTTCTAGAATAAGTATGTCCAAAAATTTCAGCTTTGGTTAATTTTTTTCAAACAAGGAAATACTTATAAGAATATAGGAGATTATCACAACCCATTTCATTGCACAACTCATCTTTACTGACCTTGTCCACCTACCCCCCATCATATTACACAAGCTATCTCCACAGCCCTTCAGGTCATCATGTAATGCTTATCCCTGATTAACCAATCATGATTTGCCCATTATTTTGCTACTTGCCTCTCTCACCAACCTAGGACACCCTCTAGCTATTGTCTAGTATATGAAACAAATGAGTGCAACATGGACTCTCGGGTATTGAAACTTCATCAATGGAACAAGAACTGACATGCAACAGCAGACGAATATGCAAAGTTATAGATTTAGGAAGAACTTGAAATTCTTTTTCCTTCCCAAAAGGACCAGGAAATTGGATCTATCCATAAGAAAAACGCTTGGATGATTAATAACTCACTTAGAAATAGCAGTATACTACATTTCAAATAATTAACAGGTAAACAGAACTGAGGAAGATATAAGACAACGAAAAAAAAAATGGCACTTACGTTGGGGCAAGTTTGCCAAGGCTATCTTGCTCCTCACCACTGTCCTCATCCAGGACTCTCCCAGAAATCTCAATGATGTAAGATCTATCCCTAGCAGTGGGAAGTCCTCTACTAGCAAGCAAATCTAAATCTTTTTGATGAAGCTCTCTCCCATTTACAAAAACACCAGTATTTCCTCCAGCACAATTCTCTGGCAGGGGATAATTGAACTCTTCAATGAATGGCTGCAAGAAAAATGTCAGTCATCATGAGCACACAACTAGGAAGAAAATAGAATAACATGAGTGATACACTAATGCTTTTGTCAGAATTAGTTGATCTTACAGGTATTATTCCCAGACAAGGCCCACCAATTAAACCCCAGAATCCAGCTCGGAAGTCATACCTGGTTAAACAAATTGAAGAAAACCAATTCCATTAATACAACCGGAGTATGACAGACGAGCACACAATTCTATCAAAAGCACAGTTGCAAAGGAGAAAATTTGTTTAGAACAGAAGTTTTTAATGAAGAATATCCTGATTTCCATGTAAGAGAATTAAAAAGTACGTCTGTAAGCCAGATGGATTTATATCAAATGAGGATATCTACAAATGAGAAACCAGTTAGCAGAATCCAAAGCACGAAATATTCTGAGTGGGTCCAATATTGAACTCATTTTCAGCAAAACCATTATTGGTCTTTACGTAAATAATCATGCATCTCTGTTACTATTTCCCTCTGGATAGGTTTGTGAATTCAAGGAGGCATGTCTGATCACGCAACTTTGATATAGCACTACTAGCAAATTGTAATGTTAATTTCAAGCATGCATACTTACCAATAAGGTTGAAATTATACTTAGGATTGATGCAAAATAGGCTTGTGAATGTATGCTTACCAATATTTTCCAGGTTGAATTGGTCCGGCCAGCTTTTCAGCCTTCCTAATGACACGTTCTGGTATGAGATGCCCATTTACTGATACATTACTTCTGCTACGTTCATCTGTTTGATTAGATCTAGAAAAATCCCTAAAGCTTTTCTTGATAATGTTCGCAAAAAATGATTCACCCCCTTTGTTGTTTCTTGGCTGATCGTCTTCTCTGCTTGCATCCCCAGAATCTTGAGAGACCACAGTATTGGAGTACTCATTGAATGATACATCCATCTCAGTAGCAAGTGATGCTTCTTTCAAAGAATTTTGGCGTGAGGCAGCCTTGTTAGGTTTCACCTTCTCTTGATCTGAACGACTACTTCGGTTTCCCTTCCCAAAACGGTCCACTGCATGATTATTAGAAGAATAATCAAAATGTTCTTGAAGAGGTGAACCAGGAGGTGGTGTAGACAGAACAGCTTTGGTTGGTTGCTGACTGGAGATGTTGACTTCTTTTGAAGCAATTAAGACTTCTGGACCATTTTCATCCTCAGAGGTGCTGGGGGATGAAGAAAGAAAGCTTCCCATCTTCTGAGTGTTGTTTGAGCTCAAACCTGTGCCCATAGACAATGAAACAGGTTCTCTATCTATTGAATGAAAATCGTAACCAGAAACATCATAATCATCAGACGAGAAATTAGCACTATTCAGGTTCATATGGCCGTGGAAATGCGAAGCACTGTCTTTCTCCACCTCATTAGAGCTACCATCAACATCTATGGGAATATCCTTTGTTTGTGCATGAACTGAAAGAACTAATTTCTTGTTGATGACAGCAAAGTTGATTACTGCAGAACATGCCCCACACCGTATTTTTTGTTGATTCTTCACAGTAAGCAGTACTTTCTTGGGCAGTTGCAGTAGCTCAAAGCAATTATAACATGTTATAAAGGGCGCACCATGAGCTATGGGACGGCAATAGTGGGCACCACTGGCTAACACCACCCTACGAGGATGACAGCGAACAAAACTGCCCATATCAGAATTAAGGTCACTCGGCCATCTTGCATGGCGTTGTGGATCACTAATGCTTGATGGGGGAGGAATGGTAGACCTAGAATTATGACCAAGCGGACCAAATGCCCCGGGATTCTTATGATGGTACATAACAGGATTGTTTGGGACATCAGGAAACCTTTTATTGCAGAAAGAAGGGGGTGGAACTGGTGCTGAAACTCGCTCATAACAATGGAGACAAGAGCAAGAAGGCTGGTGAAATATTGAGTTAGGTGGGTATGGCTCAAATGAGTTGGGATTAGTGTCGGTATATTGTCCAGAAAAGTATGGATGCAATGGCTGTGGCGGATATTGACCAGGTAACTGGTGTGGAGCTCTCCTAAGAATTTCAGGTCCAAAAGGATCTCCATATCCAGGATTATGATTTGGATTATGCATTGGAGGAAAGAAGCTATGCATGGCCATTTCATGCCTGTTGGTATAAGGAAATAGATCAGGCCAATGATTGGAACAAGGGTGGCCTCCAACATGTTTATCAGACCCAGAGAACTGCATTGGAGCCCTATTTGACACTGAAGAACCATTTTGAAACCAATTATCAGGGCCACCATAAGGATCTGGAGGAGCCATCCTGCCATCGAGAGGAACCCTCTCTTTGGGTTTATCAACCACATTACAAGACTGACTAAGTTGATCCTTTAGCTCATCCAGCTTCCTCAAAAGCTCAGCTCGATCTTGTTCAAGATACTTAACCCTATTAGCCCCATCTGCGTCATCAGGGTTCCTAGATGATTCCCCATAACCATAAGAAGAATCCAACTTGCAATTTGATGGGCCCTCATCAAAATAGTTTGAAGTTGAAAGCCTCACACCTTCGACATCACTTCTTGGGTTTCTTCGAAACCCCTCCATCTCACGTCTCTCTCCCATTTTCCAATCAGACACCCGTCCCGATGTTTGGAATCTTCCCATAGATCCAATTTCAGTATTCAGTTCTCCTTGTTCCCTTCCCATTGCTTCACCCAATTCATCTCTTTTTGTGTTCATATCAAGACCAGTCTCAGTTACCCAATTATCAGTTGCAACCTTAGATTCAGTCCCATATTGCTCAGCATATGCAACATCATCCTTCTTTGAATCCCTTTGGCCACATCTCAAAGGGTCACCATCTGGCTTAACATCAGTATCAGAAGCATCACTTAAATCAACCATTCCTTTATGGGAGGAATTCTCTGATTTAGCAGGTAGTCCGCCTAACCTTTCTTCATCTGACTTCTCGGACAAACCATCTCCTTCGCAATTCTCTTTTTTTGCTGCAAATTAAATTAACAAGAATACTATACTCAAATTTTGGTTAGAAATTTACTTTCTAGGGGGGTAAGAAAATCGAGTGATACTCTATTTTGTTGCAGAGAAAACGAAGGAAATGGTCACTAGTTGCAATGTAAAACCTCATGCTTAGATTTCTTTTGGCATCCAAAACAATTAAAAAAATTCAATCCCTACGCCAGTGGCTGTGTTGCTTGATTTTCCTGCTCTTGGTTTCTATACAATGGAAATTTAAAGGTTCAGATTTTGATCTCTTTCTAATGTTTATCTCACAAATTAGAAACATATTTCCTCAGTGAATTACAAGAACGAAAATTCCACTCTTAAATTATCATTAGCACTACTAGAAAAAGGAACAGTGACGCAGCTTTTGATTACTGAGAAAGGGTAGGCAATATAAAAGAAAGTAACATTTTGATTGTGAAACATAATAAGAATCTTTCGACTTCTCTTGAAGGGTTTCCTAAAATTTTATGGAAAATGAATCATATAAAATTCGTAACATCATTCTCATTCTCTGTCTCTAAAATTAAACAAACAGTTTTACATTACCATTTAAAGGGAAGAAAAATACCTCGAAGCACAGTATCGCAACCACCGCACTGATAAACAGAGTAATCAGCGAGCTCCGGTAGAAGATTTTCACACTTTGGGCACCAAACCAACCGAAGTTTAGCGGAGTCCGCCATTGTAGACAAGCAAGAAAGCCAAACAGAATACGACGACGTACCAATCAAGAACAACTGGAAAAACCTTTTTCTTTTTCTTTTTTTTGTAGGTGCAAGTAGAAAATCTTAAAATAGAAAAGATGCAATAACTGTTTACAGTCAACAATAGACAGCTGAGAAAACAAGAGAAAAAGACAAGAGAGTATGAGCTCAGCTAAATGTTGTTTCGTTGAGAATCACATATAATCAAAATTCCGTACAACTTTGATTCTTTGAATGGCTAACCTCAGTTTTCTCAGGAACCAAACAGAGGTGAAAGGAAGAGCGAGGATTTTCGTGGAGACAAATTTTCCGGAAAAGTACGGGGTAACGCCTAGAATTCGTGAAATGTTCTGAAACTACATTCGAGGATGTCTTTCTCTGTTTTTGGTTGTCCCGATCGAAGTGAGAGAGCTTCGGGGGGAGAGAGAGAGAAAGAGAGAGTTCACGGATCGTTTTCCAATGGTTTTTAGGGGAAAAAAAAAAAAACTTAATTTTGGCTCGTTGCCCTCCAGCTTTACTC
The DNA here is from genome assembly GCA_900184695.1 of Betula pendula. Classification (NCBI taxonomy): domain Eukaryota; kingdom Viridiplantae; phylum Streptophyta; class Magnoliopsida; order Fagales; family Betulaceae; genus Betula; species Betula pendula. The sequence goes on from FXXK01001336.1 coordinate 9,231, forward strand.
TACTGAAGAGCGGAAAAGCAAAAAAGTGAATGGCCAATTTATCTTTAACTTTATTCGGTCTCTCTCCGAGTCTCCCACTTTATCTTCTTTCTTTCATTTTCCTTGGTGTTTCTTGTTTGTGACTACTGAGAAAAAGCATGGTTTTGGCCGTTATAAAAAGATGTGAAAAGAGTTAAAGACGCAGCTGCGTAAAATCTTAGGCTGACTAGTCTGGATTTCTGACTACTCCCCCATGAGTCGATGCCCCACACCCCCACCCCCATCCCCCACCCACATATCTCAGGTGTGGTCCCTCGACCCTCTCCTCCTTAAATCTCTTTCTCTCTTTCGCTGCCATTGTTTTGTTTGTGGTTGGACTACATGCTATAAATTTTACAACTCAATTCGTCGTGTTCAAATTGGTATCAATGGGACAACCTACTTAAGGTCCCAATAAAATGTCAAATAATTAGTTTGATCTGTCACATTAGAGTGAGATATCTATAAGAAAAAAAAATGGTATTATAGTATTACTCTATATGGAATGGCATATGTATATTGTATTGGAAATTATGTAGGGTGTTAGGCATATCATTATCATTTTTTGTTTTTTTTGTTTTTTTAGTAATAATAAAAATTGATTGATATTATATAAGGTAAAAAAGAGTTTTGAATTTTTTGTGAGAGAAAAATAAAAATTGATTGATGTGATATAAATATAAAATGAGTTTTGATTTTTGTGTCAGAGAAAGGTGAAGAAAGTTGTTTGGTAATGTGAACCAATAAATTTAACCTTTTTTTTTTTAAAGAAAAAAAAGAGTAAATTGCCAAATTGGCTTGTGATTTGTGTCAACTTTGAGATCGATCGGTCAGTTATGTGTTAGTTTAATGGAATGAGATGCACTTAACAATTTATGTCCGGATTAAGATCCTCTCCATTATTTACTTTACGATTCTGATTAAATTTTACACATGGTGAATATCTTATGGCGTTGTTTAAAATTTTCAAATAATGTGGCACATGTACACTACTAATTGAGTAACGCTACATGTTTAATTACGTTGTCTAACTCTATCAACTTTGTTTATATGGCTTTTATTTATTTATTTTTAAAAAGTTTGTTTTTGTATTTATGTGGCCTATTTTTATCTATATATGCAAAGTTAGATAGAGTTGGATAAAAAAATTGGACATGTAGCATTATTCTTATTAATTACTTTAAATTAATTGCTTGGAAGTTACACTACCATCTTCATAAATGATAATTGATATGCTTACTCATTCTGATTTGTTTTGCTCACGAAGTATTAAATATATGGGAAACGTTGGGATGAGCTGATTTGAGTAAAATAATCCATTGATTTCAACTGATTCATCTGCATAGACTCCTCAAATATTAGTAGAAGCATATCTGCAATTTTCATTACTTGATTAAATTTAAAGAATAAGAGAAGAGGAATGGTTCATATCTGCAATTTTCAACGTCTCTTAATATATATATTTTTTTGTAATTGTAAGTAAAGTCTCTTAATATCAATTCCGAAAGAAAAAATCTAAGCACGTTGGGGTTTAGGATCGAAACAGCCACTACCCAAGACTGCAATTCTGCAATCATTTTGGTCTGCAGTGGCCAAGCAAAAATGATGCAGAGAGCTTCACCTCTCTGTTCTTCAAACTCGCTTCCTTAGTTACCCGCCACTCTTCCGACCCGTCAGCTACTCGGAGCTCCGTTTTGAAACCGAACCACCCAGCCAGGGCCTCCCACTCTGTTCATTGGCCCTGGAACCGTCTGAAAAGTTTCAGGCTTGTCCTCCCTGCTCTGCACAACACTGGTAAATTCTATTTCTTTTTTTGCAATATCTTTCTTTGTGGTTTGTTTGGTCTCTTGCCTTTTGGTTGTTAAAGTATTTATTAAATGATTAAATTTACTTTTTTTTATTAGTTTAAGCTTTTAGGATAAGTGGTCATTTAACATGGTATCAGAGCTAAAAATTCTAAATTCAAATCTTGACTCCGAACTTTTTTTTTTTCAAAATATGATTATAGTTCGATAATGTTATTGTTTACGACTCCGCTTCAGTTACTATAAGCTCTTTTCAGACCATTATTTCTAATTTCCTGACGTGTTTGATATCCTTTTGTATTGGGTATATTTTATTGTTTGTTTTTGCTGCTTCAACTACTCAAGAGGCATTTGAAAGTTGAAACCGCTAGGACTGGATCAAGGTTTGTTGAAAGAGTAATGATATATATTAATTTTAATGATGATTTTAAAAATTATATCTATTTTAAGTGGACACAAAGTAAATATAAGTTAACATGTATTATTACTTTGAAATTGGGTACATAGTCTAATGTTCATGGACTTCAAGGAGAGATTCGTGTGAAACCAGCACTGATTTTCCTGAATTGCGGTTTTCTAAGGTAAAACAAACAATATTTTTCAGAAGACTTCTTAGATATGGCCGCTTGTCCTTGAGTATTCTGCATTATGTTATGAATAATCATTGTTTTAATCTTAGCATGGGAGAAGATGGTTGAAGCAACGAGTTTTAGGTCAAGAAAAAAACTCAAGAAGTTGAACTGGTAGGGGGAAGAGGACACCCTGATCAGATGAGCTGGATACTGACATTACACAAGGGACAAGGTGAGGTTTACTATAACAATTTTTTATTTATTTTTTGCTTGTCACTTTTACTTAGGATTATATATATATAAAAAATAATAATTTAAAAACTAATTTAACACCTAAACCCTAACTCCCTCGATCTTTTTCTTTCCCTTTCTGCGCTGCACACTTTCAATCTTTCACATTCGGACTTCTTTTCTTTTCTTCATGCCTCACCCTTTTGACCAACGAAATACTACCGCACTATGCAATTTTCTAAAATCAAAGATAGAGCTCTACTGCAACAAAATGCCACCACACTCTTTAATAATCGGTGTTCTTTCTTTTTTCACCTTTTGAAGTCAAATAACAGTTTTGAGGTTTCCCATTCAATTTTGGAAGCAAAGACATTTTCCCTATTTGGCATTTTTTTTTTTTAAAAAAAAAAAGCAAAAATAAGAAAAAATGACTACATGCAATGGCCAAATGTAAGATTATGACCATTACAACTAATCAAATAACTCAAAGTTATGGCCATGAGACATAGCTACTCTACCTTCAGATTCTGTCCAAGTGACATTACAAGAGCAACTGTGCTAATTTGGAGCTCACCCAAATTTATAGAAGTATGACACTCATGGAAATTACATGGAATTATGTATGCAAAAAGTTTACTTTATATTCACTTCTGCAGCATTTTATGATTTTTCTAATTAAAGGACAAGAGAACGTAGTGTTTGTTTCCAGATGAAACACATCGGAAGCGTCTTTGTTTCCATCTTCAGATGATACCCTCTGATTCGGAACAAACACCAAAATCAAATTATTTTGTGATTTTTTTGCAAATTAAAAGAAGTTTTAAAAGACCTATAATGTCAAAACCGGTTACTAGTTATTAACCGGTATTGAAATTGGTTATTAGCAACCTTAACCAGGGTCCATGGTTAAGGTTGCTAAAAATGAACAACGGAGATCCAGATTGTGGTTGCAGTTATTAAGGAATAACCATAACCGTAACCACAACTGTAACCAATTGTACACCCCTACTTTCACTCATCTTAATTGGTAACCTTGTTTGCGAAGGTCGGTTGAGGAAATTTTGTTATCTATTTAGGAATGAGGAAGGCAAACAAGTTTGAGCCTTCTTACGGCAAAAAACCAACATGTATGTGTTAGATTGTTGAACTTTATTCTTAGTCTTCCTCGGTACATTTCTTCATCAACACTATTGAAACTTGTTTGCTTTAATTAAAAAATGATATAAAAAAATTATGATGTACTGAAAGTTTCAGTTTTCAAAACAAAAAAACACAGCAGCTACATCAAATGGAAGTTGATTATTATTATATGTTGACAGAAAGACTGGATCTTTTTCAAATTAGGAACTTATCTTTTGTTTTTTAAGTTGAGCCCCTTGCTTTCTAATTAACACATTTGAACCATTAATCAAAAGATTTTTGTAGAAGGTTAGTGCGACTTCAACTTGGACGGTGTAAGTGTGCATTGTGCTATAAAGCTTCTGGACGACAATAAAAAATTAAAAAATAAAATAAAAAAAAAGGAAAAAAATTTTCATACTCTCTTCAAATTACCACTTAATTGACAATGTTCCTTTAAACTACCAAACAATTGTTAACATCATCCCAATGATGAAAATACCTTTAATAAAATATAATAAAAATAAATTAAAAAAAAAACTAAAAATTTAAAAAAATGTAATTAATTAATTATTTTTTTTTAAAAAAAAAACCACTCATTTGGCCAAGTTTAAAATTTTTTTTAAAAAAGTATAAAGATTCGTTTTTTTAAAAAAATTATATTTTTTAAAAATAAACTACCACTCAGTGAGAAAAATTTTAATTTTTTTTTTTAAAAAAAAAGTATAAAGACTTTTGTTTTTTTTTAAAAAATAAAATAAAATAAATTTTTTTTTGAATTTATAAGGTATTTATAGCTTATTGAAAAATTTGTAGGGTCATTTTTGTTTTTTATTAGTATTAGGAGGAATATTGATAATTGTTTAGTAGATTGAAAAAACATTGTCACAATTAAAAATTTGAACAGATATTATCAATTGGATAGTACTTTGAGGGGTATGTAAATATTCAAAAAAAAAAAGGTCCCTTTAAGATTTTGAAGTTACCTTGCCTCATTGTAAGTCAAACTCAACTTAATTGACTTAACGAGGCCTATCCCAAATGCTCAGGTTCGACCACTTTATTCTTTCCAAGATTCTTGCCCTTTTCGTGAATGAACTTAACATTTTTTGGCAGTGTTATAGAGACACTCACAGTATTCATGCAGCCCATTTTATCATATTTGTTAAAGCATTTTCAAAATTAGTATTATATATATTTATTTTGGTGGTTGGAAATGTTTTAAATGGAATGTATTAAAGAGTACTATTGAATAAAGAGAGTTTTGCATTGGAAAAAAAGAAAGTGATGTTGGCATTTATAATACTTAACACACTTCAACCATTTGCTTTGAAGCAATGTTGAGTGTACACGTTCAAGCTGTTGGAAATGTATTTATATTTATTTATTTAGCTTATTGAAAATGTTTTAAATTGAATGTATTAAATTTAAAAAAAAAGAAGAGAAAGTGATGTTGATATTTATAAGACCCAACACACTTTAAGCATTTACTCTGAAACAATGTTTGAGTGTACATACTTGTTTGTATGCTCTAGTATGATGCAAAGCACTGAATGTGTGCATGTGGTAGTGGGTTGTAGGACGCTTATGTAAAGTTAACTGTAATATCATATTAAGCTTGATCTAACGGTTAAAAAAAGCAATTGTTTACTGATATTAAAATAACTGTATGCTTAGTTTTCGTTTGTGCAAACATGCATACCTCTTGTTGTGATTTTTTTGAAATGTGTTCAGGCTAAGCATCTTATTGAGTCAATTTTGCTTGTGAGCGAAGAAGATAGCCAATAGTTGGATGAAGGCAAATTTTATACTCACGATCTTGTTCGCATGAGAGTTGTTCTTAATTAAGGTTTGTGCTTATTACGAATTTATACAGATCAATTCCATGTTTTCTTTTAACAAGTGTTTTATTTGTAGTCCGAAGGTCTGTTTCAGAAGAGTTAGTACAAATAAAAATTTCTTCAATACATAACTTGGACTTTGACATTGTTTTTTGTTTATGGTACATACGACGAGATGTGATTTTTTAAGAAGATGATATACGTTGTTTATTTATATATATATATATATATACTTGTAAATTTATATTTTATATAAACGGACACACACAATATATGTACATCAATTGTACTTCTTTTAGGAAACCGGTGAATTTGTGAGAATTGTTGTTAACATTTACAACAGTGGGGCAAAGAGTAATATCAAATGTTTTTTTTGTGTCATTCTAAAAATGATGTAATTTTTAAAATCATAATTGAATCAAAATTTAATAATAATTTATTATAAATTTAATCATAACTTTAAAAACTACATTATTTTTATTTTTAGAGTGATATAAAAATGACATTTAGCATTACTTGTCAAGCTTGATTCATCTGTAAATATGTTGGATAAAACTGGAAAGACAAGGACAACAGAAACAGTGGCATCTGATCTTGTGTATATTACGTTTTTTGAATCAATTGTTCCAGATCTTGATAAGAAATTAAGAATAGAAGAGAAATGCATATTACACCCCCACAGGGACTCCTTCAGTTAAATTTAAGCTTTGATGAGAGATCCAAGAAAGAAAGGCGACAGCTTGTGAGGCAGACTCGTTTGTACTTCTACTACTGATTAATTAAAGTTCTTAAGCAATATATCAATCTTTCTCCGAAGATTAAATACATGCATGCATTATGTCCATTGTTATGTATTCTTTATTTATTTATTTATTTATTGTGGATGGGGTGGAGGGGTTGGTCAAATCGAAACAACTTTGGCTTTTCTAACTGTATTTTGGATGCTCCATCCATATATTCCTTTTCATTTCCGCTATCAATAATCTATAGATTATTTTGGGTCATGTCATTTCCTTAATTGCTTGCTCCTCTTTATCCAGGTCTTGGTTACCTAAATGATATTTATCTGCAAGGTCAATGAACTTGCTTTATAACAGATTTGTTTGAAGGAAGGCAATTGTTGTGTACTTGTCTTCCGTGGCTTGTCTTGTAGAATAAAGCAATTGGAAGGGTTCTAAATTGGGACCTAGTTCCATTCCAATGTAGCTTGAATATTTGGTTTTGATTAATTGGGTTTCCCTTCTTTACATGTATTTCCTTGCAATAACTAGATCTAGTGCTTAAATTAATAATTTATGGTAGAGACATGGAAAATATGAATATAAAGTTTCATTCAATGTAATTGTATATTTGATACTTGTGTAAGTATAATTACACACCTAAAAATATACATTTTAGAATTAATCCCCTTAATCATATTTTAATTTGTTTTGGTTTTTAATATGAGATTGCTCGGTGAACTATGAAGAAAATGTGGGTGGAATGGGATTCACATCGTACATTTTTAGACTTGAGTAGAGTAACGCTTTTTTTAAACATAAATGTTATTGTAATTCTAGTTAACAATACAGATGCCTTCCAAAAAAATTTCATTGAAGGTCACTATAGTACATTATCCAATGTGGATTCTTCTTCTCTTTTTTTTCTTTTTTTTTTTGTTCAGATTTATTAGCACATATTGGTTTATGTATAGTCAAGGTCATTCATTTTTTTTTGGATACATTTCAAGAATGGAAATAAAGGAAAAGTTCCATAAGCGCCTCATAGCAGCAAAAAAAGAAACTAATGGGAAATGGGGCAACAACATGTATGGATTTAGATTTGGGAAGAAAGCTCAAACAAGCTTGCTTGCAGATCAGATTGTTGGTGACTCAAAGGACAAAATTTTAACCCTAATTTAATTTACTTTGGGCCAAGCCCATTAGCGTCTTACAAAATAACACCAAGTCTTAAAATTTAAATAAAGCATAAAATTAAATAATAATAACCTAATTTAAATAAATCTAAAATACCTAATTAACTATGTCTTCCCGCATCACGAAAAATCTCGTAACAGTCAAAGATCTCGTAATATTTTATTTATTATTTATTTCTTTCTTTTTCCCCGCATATGTTTAATAGATTGTTGTTGCCTTATGGAATAAGAAGTTTATTGCTATCACTATGACCGTGCTCTTTGGCATATCAAGAAAGAAGGAATTCGTGAAATGAAGAAATATCGTTTGAAGAAGAAAAAAGAAAAATGTAGACTGAAGTCTGAAGATGAGGTAATAAGAAATCACATTATTTTATTATTATTATTATTATTTTAAAGCAGCAGCTCTGTTATGGGCGTAATGGTCTTAGGGTTCCTATTTCCTTTATTCCAGTTTATAGAATAGGGATCTGGCTTGTATTGCACTACCGCTTATATATCTGCGGTAGTTTGCATCTATAGCCAAGATTTTCTCAAGCTTTTTTAACTCAAAAAAAAAATCCTTCCGTAAAAAGACCCAAAAAACCTCAGGCCTAGTATTTCGCCCCTTGATTTTGTTCCCCCAAAAAAAAAGTATCACAGATTGTTACGGCCTCCATTTATTATTATTATTATTTTGTCTATCTTTATTATTATTATTTTTTATTAATTTCAATCTTTTCTTCTTCTAGAAAAAAAAAATGCAGTATTTGTGGAGCACGTTGAGCCAATTGATTTTAAAGATGAAACAAAACACGCTTACTGTGGTGCTTAAAGAATTAATGGACCCATATGTGGTGCGATGATAGTTACTAATGATCTTTTGGCACTAACATGAGTAAATGCAATTCACTTATAATTGCCATTAAAAAAAAATGACAATTTGTTGTTTTCTTACTTTTCTATTTTTTGTTATTATGTGACAGAGTAAGATCTATGAAGGCTTCAAAGATAATAGAAAACAGAAAAACAAATAAATGATGTTTGATCTTCATGCAATTATGAAAATTGGTTTTGGGACAAAGAAGAAGAAGAATTTTTGGGTTATTAGGAATTCATGGAGAAGAATGAGTATGGTAGGGTTGCCAAACCTTCAAGTCTAGAAGGACGTGCAAATAGGTACTTGATTTTTGATATTTCATATCTGATTCCTCGTTGACATATTTATTTGTTTCTCCTTTATATTTATGCAATTACAGCTAAAGATCTCGTAATAACCAAAGATCTCATAATATTTTATTTATTTTTTCTTTCTTTCTTTTTGCCTACAGGTGTTTAATAGATTGTTGTTGCCCTATGGAAGAAGAAGTTTGTCGCTATCACTATGACCGTGCTCTTTGGCATATCAATAAAGAAGGAATTCGTGAAATGAAAAAATATCGTTTTAAGGGAAAAAAGAAAAAGAAAATGTAGACCGAAGTCTGAAGATGAAGTTATAAAAAATCAAATTCTTTAATTATTATTTTGTCTATCTTTTTTTAAAGTTTTTTCTTCTTTTAGAAAAAGAATGCAGTATTTGTGGAGGAGGTTGAGCCCATTGATTTTAAAGATGAAACACGCCTACTAGAGTGCTTAAAGAAGAGACTCATATGTGGTGCGATTATAGTTACTAATAATCATTTGGCACTAACATGAGTAAGTGCAACTCACTTATTATTGTCATAAAACAAATGACAATTTGTTTGAGACAAAGAAGGGGAAGAATTTTTGGGTTATTAGGAATTCATGGGGGAAGAATAGGTATGATAGGGTTTTCGGGCCTTCAAGTCTAAAAGAACGTTCAAATAGGCACTTGATTTTTGATACTTCATATCCGATTCCTCGTTGACATATTTCTTTGTTTCTCCAATTACAGCCGAAGATCTCGTAATGACCAAATATATCGTAATATTTTCTTCATTCTTTCTTTCTTTTTGTCTGCATGTGTTTAATAGATTGTTGTTGCCCTATGGAAGAAGAAGTTTATTGCTATCACTATTACCGTGCTCTTTGGCATGCCTATCAAGAAAGAAGGAATTCATGAAATGAAGAAATATCATTTTAAGGGGAAAAAAAAATGAAAATGTAGACCGAAGTTTGAAGATGAGATTATAAGAAATCAAATTCTTTTATTATGATTATTATTATATTATTTTCTCTATTTTTAGTTTTTTATTTATTTCAGTATTTTCTTCTTTTAGAAAAAAAATGCAGTATTTGTGGAGCACGTTGAGCCTAATGATTTTAAAGATGAAACACAACTACTAGAGTGCTTAAAGAATGGACCCATATAATGATTTTAAAGATGAAACACACCTACTGGAGTGCTTAAAGAATGGACCCATATGTGGTGTGATGATAGTTACTAATGATATTTTGGCACTGATAGGAGTAAGTGCAACTTACTTATAATTGTCATTAAAAAAATGACAATTTGTTATGTTTTTACTTTGGGAAAAATATAAAAAAGCCCCTCATACTGACAGCCTATTCTAAATGAGCCCCCTGAAATGACAAGTGTACTATTCCGACCCAACAAACTGCCAATATGGTATAAAAAGGCATCTCCGTTAGCATCTTCCATCAAGCTGGATGGAAAATATACCACGTGACATGCACGTGACAAATCTCGCCCAAAACTTAAATATTTTGCCCTTCGTTGGACATTGTGAAATTACGACACCAAACTTTCTCTTCATGTTACCGTACCCACCGCCGCTAAAATGGCCTCCGACACCCACAGTGGGACAAATGCCGGCCGGGAAGCCATGGATCTTGCTCTTCTCTGCTATTCTATAATAAAGCTCACCGAGCGTTGCCCTAGACTCGACCCATGCGCTTTCGTCCTCCATGTTCATAGTAATCGATCTTAAATTGGACATGTCAATGATGATGAAAGGGGCGTCGGATACATACGAAAGGCCGTCGTAGTCGTGGCCGCCGCTGCGGATTCTAATTTCAAGGCCGTGGATTTTAGAACAGAGTATCGATGCTTGGATGTGAGACGTGTGGGTGGGGGTTACTATGAACAATGGTTTTGGGGTTGTCGGTGACGTAATTTCTTGGATGACAAATCGGTGCCGGTGGTGCCGATCCTGAAGCTGGAGCCGCAGAGACTCAGTAGCCGGTTCCGGCAAATGGTGCAGAGCAGGTGACGGGCGTGAGATTCGGTAACTCGCCGATGCCGGTGGTGCCGATCCTGAAGCCGGAGCCGCAGAAACTCAGTAGCCGGTTGCAGGGGCTCGGGTGCTTGCCGACCCTGGACATGTCGGCGTTTCTGCTGGACCATCACCGGCAGCAGGTGGCGGGACCCAACTCGGCGGCTGGAGCTGTTACTGGGGTTTTACTTCAAAAGGACAAATGCACGTGTCGTAATTTCACAATGTCCAACGAAGGGCAAAATTGAAAGTTTCGGGCGAGATTTGTCACGTGCACGTCATGTGGTGTATTTTCCATCCAGCTTGACGGAAGATGCTAACGGAGATGCCTTTTTATACCATATTGGCAGTTTGTTTGATCGGAATAGCACACTTGTCATTTCAGGGGGCTCATTTAGAATAGGCTGTCAGTATGAGGGGGCTTTTTTATATTTTTCCCTTTTACTTTTCTAATTCTTTGTTATTATGTGACAGAGTAAGATCTATGAAGGCTTCAAGGATCATAAAAAAAGGAAAGACAAATAAATTATGGTTGATTTTAATGCAATTATGATAATTAGTTTTGGGACATAGAATGGAAAGAATTTTTGGATTATTAGGAATTCATGGGGGAAGAAAGTTTCCGGGCCTTCAAGTCTAAAAGGACATGCAAATAGGCACTTGATTTTTGATACTTCATATCCGATTCCTCATTGACATATTTCTTTGTTTCTGTTTGATATTCATGCAATTACGACCAAAGATCTCGTAATGATCAAAGATCTCGTAATATTTTATTTCTTCTTTCTTTATTTTATTTTTGCCTGCAGGGGTTTAATAGATTGTTGTTGCCCTATGGAAGAATATGTTTATCTCTATCACTATGACTGTACTCTTTGGCATATCAAGAAATAAGGAATTTGTGAAATTAAGAAATATCGTTTTAAGGGAAAAAAAAAAAGAAGGAAAATATAGACCGAAGTCTGAAGATGAGGTAATAAGAAATCACATTCTTTTATTATTATTATTATTTTGAAGCAGCGGCTCTGTTATGGACCTAATGGTCTTAGGGTCCTCCTCTCTTTCTTTTCGTCACCATCTTGGTAGCTAAGGCAAGAAATGAGAACAATGTCACAGCAATAAAAACTAGAGCAAGAGAAACTGCATTGAACAAAAAAGTGTCCTAGCATACGTTTCAGCTTCACGCAGACAAGAGCTACACGAAGAAGAAAGGAAATTTGAACCCACAAAAAAAAAAGGAAATTTGAAGGGTTAGGTAAAAAGTTAACTGATAGGTGTCTTACTCTTACTAGCTAGGAAGTTCAATTTTTTAGATGGCCGGGCTGGGCTAGGTTGGCAGGGTAAGTTGGGGCTGGATTTTGATTGCTCAATGAGTAATATAATTTTGGTTGGTGTACGTGTTCAAATTGGAAGGCTACTGAAAGAATTTTCAAGCTCAAGTGCTCAACTATGGAAAATCAATGCATTGTAACGACACATTTGATTTGCTTGATTTAAAAGATTTCAAAAGTAATTGATTGGATGTCCGCTGTTTCTTTGAAAATTTAGTTAAACAATCAGGATACTCTCCTAGCGATCATATGTAATTTAGAATAGAAACTTTATGGAATTATGCAACTTGGGTTAAGGTTTAGGACTGTAAGCGAGTAGAGCTACTCGTAAATATACTCGAACTCGGCTCGGGAAGAACAGAGCTTGAACATATTTTTAAGCTCGTTTAATAAACGAGCTGAACATGCCAAAACTCGGCTCGACTCAGGGTACGCTTGTGAACAAAGCTCATAGAAGTTCAACTTGACATTTTGTTATTTTCTTACTTTTCTATTTTTTGTTATTATGTGACAAAGTAAGATCTATGAAGACTTCAAAGATGACAGAAAACAAAAAGACAAATAAATGATGCTTGATCTTCATGCAAATATGAAAATTGGTTTTGGGACAAAGAAGGAGAAGAATTTTGGGGTTATTAGGAATTCATAGGGGAAGAATGGGTATTGTAAGGTTGTCAGGCCTTCAAGTCTAGAAGGACGTGCAAATAGGTACTTGATTTTTAATACTTCATATCTGATTCCTCGTTGACATATTTCTTTGTTTCTCCTTTATATTCATGCAATTACAGCCAAAGATCTCGTAATATATATTTTTTTTCTTTTCTTTTTGCCTGCAAGTGTTTAATAGATTGTTGTTGCCCTATGGAAGAAGAAGTTTGTTGCTGTCACTATGACCATGCTCTTTGGCATATCAATAAATAAAGAATTCGTGAAATGAAGAAATATCGTTTTAAGGGAAAAAAAGAAAATGTAGACCGAAGTCTGAAGATGAGGTTATAAGAAATCAAATTCTTTAATTATTATTATTATTATTTTGTCTATCTTTTTTCTAAGTCTTTTCTTCTTTTAGAAAAAGAACACAGTATTGGTGGAGGACGTTGAGCCCATTGATTTTAAAGATGAAATACGCCTACTAGAGTGCTTAAAGAAGGGACTCATATGTGGTGTGATGATAGTTACTTATAATCTTTTGGCACTATCAGGAGTAAGTGCAACTCACTTATAATTGTCATAAAAAAAAAATGACAATTTATTTGAGACAAAGAAGGGGAAGAATTTTTGGGTTATTAGGAATTCATGGGGGAAGAATATGTATGGTAGGGTTTCCAAGCCTTCAAGTCTAAAATGACGTTCAAATAGGCACTTGACACTACAAAAAAAACAATCATTCCAGGCATAAAATTTATGCCTGGAATCAGGTGTTAAATGCTAGGAAACAGCTCCCTGGCGTTTAATTCCTGGCCTATAAAAATGGCCAGGAATGGAGTGTCGGCAAAGCGCTCCATTCCTGGCGTGCAAAGCTTCTGCCAGGCTATACTGGCGCATTTACCATGCGCCAGTATATCCTTCCTGGCGCATGAGCATGCGCCTGGAAGATGTTTCTTCCTGGCACATGCTCATGCGCCAGGAAGAACATCTTTCCTGGCACATGATGTTTTTTTTATTTTTTTATTTTTTATATATTTTTTTATTATTTATTCAAGAGGGAGGAAAGGGACTGGCACATATTCATGCACCATTCTGCCGAAAAAGAATATCTTAAAGGTCCACAAGTTTGTATATTACTAAGGTATAACATAGAAAACCAAGACATTTAAGCAATGCAAAGACTTTTATTAAGAAATTTCCTCCTCATCAAGGCAATATATTTTCAATTTCTCTATTGATAAAAAAGGACAATAGAAAATCCATACAAGAAGCAAAAATCTATACAACCTAGTAATGTTGGGAGAAATGGATGATCACTCCTTTTAGTTATATAACACTGAAAATTCACCATTTTTAATGGAACTTTACTTTACAAATCCATGTATATATAGCCGGTGCTGCCGCCAAAGGTACACATCCAATAAGACCAAGGGAAAGCCAATGCCCTCACAAGTTTGATGTTGAACGGTTGGAACTGGAATCAACCTTAATTACACTGCTGTCATAGGATAAGCAAATAACCCACACTTATGATAGCTTTAATCATTTCACAGTATATCCTGCAATACCAAAATTAATTACTTTAATATTCAACAAACAAAGATAGCGTTATAAGATTACCAAAGAAATTGAAGGTAAGAAGCCTGGATGTTTTACCTAACAACCATCCCTTTATATATTCTTCTGGAAATTCTTCAGAAGTCAATAGGGCATCAAGCATGCCGAAGTAAACCTGATTAGAGAGCAAAACAAAAATTTAAACACAGGCTGCGGGAAGAAAATGTTAGTAAGATGGAAATTGATTCTTGATCAACTAAAATCTGTTAACCAAATGGCAACAGGATTAACCTTTTTCAAATCAATTTTAAGCAAAGTGCAAATCAAATACAAAGTCAAATAAAAATGAACATGCATAATTTTTAAACCTCCAAAACGTTTTTACAAATTGCACATGAAGCAAAAAATAAATACTTTATGCTGTCATGAAAGGGCTTACAATTGGGGGATCAGGATATGAGTCCTGAAATAAAAATTACTCAAAACCACAAATAGAAACCCAATAGCACAAACCATTACTTTGGAAAAGAGCCCAATATATAGCTGGAAATTCTCATAAAACATGCTCCATTGCTTTGCTTTAAGGAATTGGAAAGGTATGGTAAATTTACCTTTAGAATTCCAAATCAGAACTCCAACGTGTGGTATATTCACAAAGACAGGTGGAAAAAATAATAAAATTGATCTCACCTTGATGATCTCAACTAGTTGGTCAACTCCACTTTCACAGGAAACAAAAGCTAAACGATAGGTTGGATTTAAAAACATTAGTGATAGAATATACAAGGCAACGGTAAGAACATGTCTAAGTATCCATATAAATTCGAGTATCAACCCACATGTACAAGAAGTAATTCAGCCATCATGCAACCTGTAGACCATATATCTATTGCAGTTGTGTATTCAGTGGCACCAAACATGAGCTCTGGAGCACGATAATGTCTTGAACATATGTAAGAAACGTTGGGCTCTCATTTCTGCTAATAAAAGGCAAACTCAACTCAGTAAAAATAAGCATAAGATTCTCACACCCATTTCATCAAACAAGTGCTATGCTTGCCATGAGTTTCAAATAATGAAGAGTAGCAACCAGTCACGATGCCATCAGGGCTCAAAATTGGACACAAACCTCTCAAAACACCAAAAAGTTTGATCGAGAAAACAAAACCGAGAACCATACCTTGATTGATTTTGAAGAAAAAAATAATTTGGTGTACGTCTTAAATTAGGAACCATTGCTTTGCTTTAAGGAATTTATATGCTTTAAGGTCTTTGTCAAAAGAGGTAGCCAAAAGCACGTCTTTAGCACAATTTCTATGTAACTGAAAATGAAAAGTGCAATCGTGAGATTTCAAAACAGATCAAACCCATTAAGTAAGAAAGTAATCAGGGTTCTACAGCATCAATTTCCAAATAGATCAAACACATGGTTTCCCCTCATCCTGCCATAGAAATAAATCAATCAATAAAGATAGAACAAACAAAACATAACAGAGAAACATCATAAGCAGATAGCAATCCTAATAACCAACACAACAATTTCAAAATTCTTATTCTCTCTTCCAATCGGTCATAATAGCTTCAAACCAAATATCTAAAAGGCTCTCTCCGCCCCCACACATCCCCCACCCCCCTTTTTAAAGTCACGAGACCCACTGCCCCTTTGTTCTTTCAATTTTCTGAGAGAGAGACAGAGAGAGCAGAGGAACTAATAATGGGAAGGAAAACATACCAAAGGGAGCAGATCTGGCAGAGGCGGGCGTCCCGAAGGAGGGTGCAAGCGACGGCGGCAGCGTCGAGAAGAGGGAGCCGTCCCGGAGGAGATAGAATTAAAATACCAGATGCAAGAGCTGAGGTTGAGGGAGTCGGAGACATGAGGGAAACAAATGAAGAGATGAGGGAAACTTAGAGATCGAGAAATCTGACAAAGATTAGACGTCTCTTGTACAACAGCTAGAAAAAAAAAAAAAAATTTACAGAGGCGCGCGAAACTCACCCATTGCTAGGCGGGGCTTTTGACTTTTCGTCAAAATTTATGGCGTTTAAGTATATACACCAGATTTTTTATTTTTAACTGGCGTATGAGGATACGCCAGTAAATTTTTATGGCGTTTCTTGTAGAAACGCCATAAAAGATTTTTAACCTGGCGTTTACCACAAACGCCAGGTTAAAAAACGCCGGGAACCTGCATATCTTTTTGTAGTGTGCTTTTTGATACTTCATATCCGATTCCTCGTTGACATATTTCATTGTTTCTTCAATTATGGCCAAAGATCTCGTAATGGCCAAATATATCGTAATATTTTCTTTCTTTTTTCTTTCTTTCTTGTTGCATGTATGTGTTTAATAGATTGTTGTTGCCCTATGGAAGAAGAAGTTTATCGCTATCACTATTATTGTACTCTTTGGCATGCATATCAAGAAATCAAATTCTTTTATTATTATTATTATAATATTATTTTGTCTATTTTTAGTTTTTTATTTATTTCAATATTTTCTTCTTTTAGAAAAAGAATGCAGTATTTGTGGAGCATGCCTAATGATTTTAAAGATGAAACACGCCTACTGGAGTACTTAAAGAATGAACCCATATGTGGTGCGATGATAGTTACTAATGATCTTTTGGCACTAACAGGAGTAAGTGCAACTTACTTATAATTGTCATTAAAAAAATGACAATTTGTAATTTTCTTACTTTTCCATTTTTTTTGTTATTATGTGAAATAGTAAGATCTATGAAGGTTTCAAGGATCATAGAAAACGGAAAGACAAAGAAATGATGCTTGATCTTCATGCAATTATGATAACTGGTGTTGGGACAAAGAAGGGGAATAATATTTGGGTTATTAGGAATTCATGGGGGAAGATGAGTATGGTAGGGTTTCTGGGCCTTCAAGTTTAAAAGGACATGCAAATAGGCATTTGATTTTTGATACTTCATATTTGATTCCTCATTGACATATTTTTTTGTTTCTCCTTGATATTCATGCAATTACGGCCAAAGATCTTGTAATATTTTATTGCTCCTTTCTTTTTTTCCTACAGGTGTTTAATAGATTGTTGTTGCCCCATGGAAGAAGAAGTTTGTGACTATCATTATGAACGTGCTCTTTGGCATATCAAGAAAGAAGGAATTCGTGAAATGAAAAAAATATCTTTTTAAGAGGAAAAAAGGAAAATATAGACCGAAGTCTGAAAGGATGTATAAATAGGCACTTATTTTTGATACTACATATATGATTCCTCGTTAACATATTTTTTTGTTTCTCCTTGATCGTCATACAATTACGATAATTGGTTTCGAGACAAAGAAGTGGAAGAATTTTTAGATTATTAGGAATTCATATTGGAAGAACTGGGGGAAGAATGGGTATTGTAGGGTTGTCAGACCTTCAAGTCTAAAATGACATGCAAATAGACACTTGATTTTTGATACCTCATATCTGATTCCTCGTTGACATATTTCTTTGTTTCTCGTTTGAGAATTTTTACACCTAATAATTTTTTTTTTTTAATTTTAGACATTTTAATGCGGTTGTTATACATTGCATTTATTAAAATTTGTAGACCTAGCTTATAAACTATTTTTAATTTTAGATATTTTTAATGAGGTTGTCATACATTTGGTTTATTGAGGGCATATAAAAAACATATATTACTTTTGAGTTTTTACGTATAATGAAGAACTTCAAGTGTAATGCAGACAATGAGAATGTTGTCACGTGGTTTGAGAATATTGCTTATGCAATGTTTAAGAAATGAGTGGGGAAATCAGTTCATAGGTTTATCATGAAGAATATCATGTGGCTTGAATGTTTGAATTCTGATTATTAGTTGCCAGTCAGAAGCTCAGCCATGGTGAAAATAGCCATCTTTGACTCAATTAATTTGTTTTGGTACTCAAATTGTTTGAATTCTTATTATTAGTTCGCAACAAAAGTGTTTGTCCTTTTGGGCTTGTAATTAATGCATATGGTCTAATGTATTTGTTTTTTTAAAAAAAAATTATAAAAAAATCTCAAAGATTCATGCATATATATTTTTATAAATTTCGTTAAATTCTAACCAATGCCTAAATTCTTGTAATTTTTTTTTCATTTTTTTTATTTTAAAAAATTATGGGTATTTTGAAAATTTTGACAACTCTCTATTAGGATTTAACAAAAAATCATACGGAGGGGATAAGTGATAGACATCAGAAGTTCATAGTACTAAAGTGAGAATTTTTAAAAATTGAAAGGCATGTCAAAAGGGTTAGAAATTCAGGAGGCTATCTAAAGTTTCCATTTTTTTTATTAATGCAATTAATAGTCTTATGGAAAAAAATTTCAAACACTATTAATAGTTAGGAAAATGCTAGTTTTCCAACCCCTTCCATCCAACTCCATCCAACCCATGAGTAATTTTTTTTTTTTTTTGAAAAAACAAGGTAAGTTGGATGGAGTAGGATGATGGAGTTGGAGGTGTAGCACACCTCTAATTTTTAAGATACTAAACTTACTACTATATGACATGGAATGGAGTTGGTTTTCTCAAAATTATTGATTAAAATAAATATTAAATAGTAGCATATTAACGGTAAGAGAGTCAACTATAATAATTTATAAAATTTTATAAACAAAATTAGACTCGAAGGAAAAAAAAAAAAAGAGAAAATTGGATGCATGATGACTAAACTTAAAAAATTTATAAGTACTTCGAATGGGGTTTTGAGAAAATCTCATCACATACCTCGTTGGGTTTGAAACCTAAACTAACAACTCAGCCCAGCTCATAGGAATTGACTAACTGGAACCTGCAAGTTTAAAAGTTTCCATGATTTGTAAAATGTGGGCTAGTCGAAGTTTGCTGGATTGGGCTCACCCCGATACAGGGATTAAGTGGGTCGGATCTCCACTAACCTGAACTTCAAGTTTCGTACCATTTCCTTGGGCCACAATTGTAAGAAATCCAACTTAGGAATCATAGACTTTGACGCTAGAATGAGTCGGGCGGGTTATTACTTATTAGGACCGCTCCAAGTCAAATTAATTTTCAGATCCAACACAATACTTTTGACCCGATGTGGTATATGATTGGCTCTGGATTGGGTCTGGTTTGTGATTCAACCCATTTGGTTACCCAGTCCGGTTCGATTTTGAAAATTTGACGAATGGGGTTTTCATTTTAATCCAAATAATAATATTTTATTTTTCTCTAAATTTTTCATAGAATGTGTCAGCTTTGGTAAAGGAATAATTAATTAAGTTCGATTATTACAATATTTGGTTTAATCTTACTTTGATTTGATTAACAGATCTTTTGGTAGGTCAAAAGTTTTTATTGGATTTTTAATTTATAGTTCATTATAGAGTTGTGAGTAATCTTAACTTTTGATGCCGACCCTTGCTACAGTTTTTTCAAGTCGAACCAAATCTGACATTATCGACTTGGAAGTCGATGACACAAGTCACCACAAATCGAGTGGCCGACACAAATCTAGTGGTGATTACTATTAGATCAAATAGTGACCACCATCATCAAGCAGTCAAAAGAAGAAGACAAGCTGCCATCGTGGCCTAGAGAGAGAGAGAGGCTTCTCTTGTTTTTCTTCTTCCTCTCTCTTCAGCATGTTAACGTCTCAATGGCTTGAGGAATTGCCAAAGTGGCTAGGGTTAAATAAGTAGATATACATACATACATAAGTGTGTGTTTCTGAGGGGTTTCGGTTGAAAATTTTTTTCGACTTGTTTCTGTTTAAAAATTAACTCGATTTATTTTGAATCTTTTTATTTTGAGTTGCAGAAAGAGAACATTGCAATTTCAATGGTAGATTGGTGGAGACATTACAAAAATTGAAACATGGGTAAGAAATTATAAAAAAGGAGTTTTTTTTTTTTTAATGAATAAAAATAATTCTTTTTTATCTCATGACATTATTATAAAACACTCATATTTTTAGAAGAACATTTGTATGATCGAATTCATTACTTTCCATGTATAAGTTAAAACTTTTGAAATAAGCATTCATTTCTAATAACATTAGAGCCTGATTGACTTTAAGACCTAGTTCTTCTTATATATGATCTTTCATTCTAAGTTAAACAATCCACTCAATTTCATTAGTTTGGCAAATGATGATATGTTAATCTGTCTATCTCATTTGAAATAGTTAATTGAAAGAAAATTCTCAATCAGATCCACCTCGTTGAAAAGCTCAACACTTCACTGTATGACTATTACATTCAAGGATATATATTATATCATTGAGAAACGTTCTAACTTAAAAAAGTGCTATAATTCAAAGGTTATATTATCACCAATTATTTTAAAAGCTTAATCTATTAAAAAATAAGAATTTAATTATTTAATTAATATTTTAACACTTATCTTTACGTGTAGGTTTAAATTTTTTAATTTTAATAGTTATATCAAAAAAAATTAATTTAATAAGAAATGATGAATTTAATAATTTAATTATTATTTTAACACTTAAACGTTTAACGCATTAAGATTAACACCTTAAAAAAATAATTAAGACCGATGACATGCAAATTGAGTCACGTATATGGAGATCAAAATTATCAGGGAAAAGGTTAAAAAGGAAAAACAAAAAAAAACGAAAACTGCCATGTTACTAAAGTTTAAGCCAATACATTTTATATTCAATAGATTTATTAATAAGGGTATTCTCTGAAAATGAGTATACACAGTTACACATTATTTACTTTGATACAAACGAAGAAAAAGAAAACATCTGTATTGTACATTAAATCATGATTTCCATATATACTGATCATAATCAGTTACCTTTTCCATTCATATGTGTAATGTACGTGTTTCTATTTCCTCCAGAAACCAATCCTTTTACGAAAGGCAGAAAACCATGTTTTCGTTCCCTTCCATCCTCCAACTGTCACCTTCCTCCTCTTCCACATCTTCCTGACATCAAATTCCTTCACGCTACCCATGATGGCAGACCCTTTGAAATTTCCTCTGGAGGGGTTCGATACCATCGAGGTGACATTAACGTTGTTTGCGTGAGGGAATCGGGTGCTGACACGCTTTGATCCATCGACATTTGGCAATGACATCAGATGCCGGTCGATGATATGAGTAAGCGAAACCAATTCATACGAGTCATATAGAGGGCTGCCGCAATCCCATATAGCTAAATCCCGATCTCCTTCTTCCTGATCTTCACCTTCTTTTCCTTCCAATGTTTTTGGCATCTGGTTTTGTTTGAAACTTCTTTTTGTGTATCAGATTTTGCTTTAAGGGGAGTTTCCTAAAAAGAGAGAGAGAGAGAGAAAACGTACGTTTCTTTTTTGTCTAAGAGATTGTGTTACAAAGCCATTGCATATGTTAAACAAATTAATTATTTAGGAGAAACAAATCCCTGAGGTTAATTCCCAAAATACCCGTTACAGCGAGGAGCTGAATAAGCATATGATGGGGACGATGTTGTCCTTGAACATGAAGGTGCCTGCCTGCTTGCCCTGAATCTGATATTACAGAAAATTAACAAGATCATAGTCCCAGTGTTTGGTGGTGAATATGACAGATCCGATTGCTTAAATATTGGCTTTCAACAAGAAGCTATTAGTATACTAGTACACATTCATAATGACACCACCTAAAACATAACCTGCATTATCAAAAGCTCCAAATATATTTTATATATAAATAGAAAAAAGAGCATAGGCTCAAAGTAACTATTACCAATATAGTTGGAATTTGATTGAATTAATTAGCTGTCTTTGAATCAGGGAGATGCTAAATGCACTAAAAACAACTTTTAGTGCCTTGTCGGAATAAAGCAAATTTATCAGATCAATTCACAAATGCATGCATGACGTATTCTCTCTTTGTACCTAATAATGTCCATATTTTAATCCTATGATCTATTATTATCGTCCTCTGACAAATATTATATGGTAAGTATTTTGATGTTATAGTAATTAAGCATACAAGATTGTTTACCTTGACACGCATGTAAACTAAGATTCACTTTTACTACACGGATTCGGGCTTGAGATTTCCCTTCAAAATGATGTTATAGGTAAGCATACAAGATTGTTTACCTTGACACGCATCTAAACTAAGATTTGCTTTTAATACACGGATTCGGGCTAGAGATTTCCCTTCAAAATTCTGGCCGGAATGTTTATCACAGTTATTCCTTTAAATCTATGGATTAAGGGCGTTTAATGAAAGTTAGCAATTCTGTATTACTACGAGTCCGTTTTGGTTAGTGATTTAAGAAAGTGTGATTTAAAAATTGTGATATTAAAATGTGTATTTTAAAAAATATAGTTAAGTATTTGGTAAAATTGCAGTTTAGCCTTTAAAATTTTATATTTTTTTTAAAAAATCCATTGCTTACGATTTAAAAATACAGATTTTTTACGTTTTTAAATCATAATTTTTTAAAAACGTTATCCTAAACGATCAATGCAATTTACTTTAAAATTATATTTTTTATCTGTAAAATCACAATGCTAAACACACCCACTACATGTGTTGATTTGTTTATTAGAATGAAAATATTAATGCGAAATATCTCAAAATTTGGAACAAAATGAAAAACGGGATTAGATGCATTAATTTATCAATCGGTACAAAATATCTCAACTGTTCCAACGAAAGTAACACAGAATTAATGACAATGATTCCAACGAAAGCAAAGCAATGATAGCTTTGTTGGCTGTTAAGACAGCCCTAGAATTTGGTTTGGCCAACCTTTATTTTGGAAGGAGTCTCGTTGGCTCTTCAAAACCATGAACTCCCATCTGATTGCAATATTTGCCCTCTGATTTCCAACCAACTTGGGGTGCTCTCATCTTTCTGCAACCGGACAATATCCAATGTTCACAAGAGTGCGAATTTATGTGCTCATAATATAGCTACAAGAGCAGCTTTTTCCAGCTATCAAAGGTTCACATATATATGAGTATCTTTATAATTTACTCTCTTTGTGTGAGTTATTCATCTTCTTAATTTGAAGCTGAGGTACTATAATCTTTTCTTTTAAACTCTTGCATTCTTGTTAGGGTCACGTCATGTAATGCTCTAATACCACATCTAATATCACATTTACATTATCACTCTAAAATAATTAGTCAATTTAGAGTTTCATAATCACTTATAAAGCTTCATTTCACATAGTAAAAAATTAATACGAGACGTAACACCCATAAATGCTTTTATAATTCACAAAAAATACATGTTGGCTATTCATCTCTTCAATGTGGGACTAAAATATTGTTACAAATTTTTAAAAGCATTTCTCTTCTTCTTCTTCTTCTTCTTTTTTTTCTCTATTAGATCTTCCCCCTGAATTCTGATAGAAGGAAGGATACGCCCTTGTAATTTTTCTTTCTTTTCTTTATCTAACTCACAGGGCCCAAAAAAAAAAGACCTCTTAGAAAAAGAAAAGTGCCTACTAGACCGGTTCATTGCAAATCAATTTATTTCTCAAAGTACTACAAAAGCATTGCACTCCAAAAGTTTTCTTTTAGTCCTCAATTTAGAGAGTTTTCCCTTCTAATTAAAGGAATAAAAGGATCCCACTAAAGACCCAATTTGGTTGAAAAAGTTCTCTTGTTTTTTCATACGCTCTCTCAATTACCTGTCACATTTGGCGGTTGAGGACTCAACTGACACCCACACACTAATGAGATTATAAAGTTGATAACCAATAAAATTATTTAAAATTAGGTTCACACCACAAACTCTCGCATGCGTGATGGAACAATAATTTTTCTTTTTTTTTTTGTGAAATAAATTATATCTTGAAAATGCCGTCATCGCCATTGAATACGAACAAAACTAACATGGATCGATACAAAGAACCGATTTATATCGAGTGTAAGACATGAAAAAGCATAATGGAAAAGTCTTTAAAAGCACAGTGTAGACATGATTTAACATATATTTATAATAATTTTTTTATTTTTCATTTCAGCGTACAAGCTCATAGGCCGAGTGCCCCCAAGATCAGTGACAGAGTCCCTTGGAAGCCAGGGAGGGTCGTGGCCCACATGCCCCTTTAAAAAAAGCTTTGATTTATGGCCTTTACATATTTGTCATTTTTCTTAAGATAGTGGCCCACTTGGTCTTTTTATTCTTTCTCATACTTGTATTTTTTTTTTTACTTTTCAAAGAGAGAGAGAGAGAGAGGCCCATTTGCCTTTCATTCTTTCTGGATGGTGTAAAACAATTTTACTAGCCACCTAGGACTGTTAATTTATGTTGGAGTAAAAGACTATCTATTCATTTTTCAAAGGAAAAGAAGTTAGGCATTTCAAAGAGTAGTACACTTTTGAATTTAATTTCAAATTTTCAAATTTTAAAAAGTATTATCTTAAATCTCTAAGAGTTAAAATTGAAAAACATATTTCTAAAATTGTAGTTGAGGAATTCAAGGGTTGAAACCAAATATCATTTATTTTTATTTTAAATTGTGTTTATCATATTTTTAGTTTGATGAATTTTTGGCTTCGTCACTGCCAAAGATCAACCTTCGCATCCATTTTTCAGGTGCCCCCAAGATCTCGTTATTACATAGAACTTCTCTCGTATGAATTTTAAATCTCACCACCTTCATAATAAGCAAAATAAGATCTATTTGAAATGGAATAGAAAAAAAAAAAAGATCTATTTGAAATGGATTTAAAAAAAAATTATATCATAATTTAAATTAAATTTTATGAATTGTACAATATGTATTATTGCATGGTAAATAAATTAGCACTTCATTTAAAATCATTAAATACATTATTAAATATAATAAAATAATTATTCTCAATTTAACCGTATACGGCTGCACCAAGAGACAATAATAGAGTGTTTGTTTTTTGTTGGTTGTTGGTTGTTGGTTGTTGTCGTCAACGCAATTTTTAATACTTTGTGTAACGTGTGAGATCACGTAAGTTGATAACAATATATATATATATGTTTAAACAAAATAGATGACAATGGCATATTGGAATGGGGTTATAGATATACATTTTGATATTCATACGAGAGCATATGCGAATCATATGCGATAAGTGGGATCTATGTCAGATACCAACTTCTTTTACGCATAATTTTGCCTCTTCCAAGGAGGTCGATCCACACCCAAATCCACGTGGTCCTGCTTCACTGAATCACTAGGTCCATTCAACAAATGGCACTCACCTTAATACTTTATTTTCCTTGAATCTTTCTTCCCATACAAACAAATTAAACGTCACGCATCGATTTATTAATTTATAGGAAAAAGTATATAAAACCTCTCTAACTGTCAAAGACCCACAGCCGCCGTGGGTCTTGTGTGAAAACCCATAGCTTTTTTTTATGAATTTTTATTTTTTATTAAAGATATTTTTATCATTTTCTCATGAAGAGAATACGTTGTAATTTTTTTTAGTAGTTTAAAAAGACATTGCTTCAATTAATATTTTAAGAAAACATTACCAATTACTGATAATTTGAATAGGACGTGTACTTTCTCCTTATTTATAATTGTCAATCTTATCCTTTTGAGAGAGAGAGAGAGAGAGAGTGATGTTGGGCGACTGGGCCAGCCCCGGCCAGCTATAGGTGGTCCAAAAGTCAAAGCCTGGGGCAGCATAGGCATAGCCCATACCTAACAAAGTTTTTGCACAAAACTATATATGTCATACGTGATGTGTATCACATATATATATAAAAAATACTATTGCCGCCAAGAAGCGTATCTTCGATTTAAAATAGGAAAAGATGGAAATTGCAATTCCAACACATAATATGATATGATTTCACTAGAAAGCAGCACTGAAGTAGCTCTTAACAACGTTGCCACACAAGATTTGCAGCACCAAATTGTTGGTATCCCCTACGCATCGTGGCGTTTTAAACTGGCTAACAGCACCTCCTAATTCTAGATAATGATCTAGAATCTTCTGGAAAGTTCCTTTCCGAACAACTCGGAGCTCGAGCGCCCCTATGGCATGCACCTTGCGCGACCCAACATACCCTGCATCCAGAAAAGACCTATCCAAGCAGTTGCAGCATTCCTGAAGAACCTCCTCGCTTGCATCACCACTTATTTCCCAAAACACAACGTAGTGGGCAGGTTCTGTGGATTTGTCAACATGGCTAGTGAAATCAACGACTTCTAGTTTTTCTTCACCTAATATGTTGCCGGCTTCTTCCACAGAAATCTGTAGATCTTTCTCAGTTGTTTTGTCAATGTTTATGGTAAGCAGAAGGTTCCTCCTGCAGACAAATTTCAGTTCCGGGGTGGAGTTATGAAAGCCCATCACCTTTACAACATCTCCTAGCCTATACCGGTAGAGACCTGCAATTCAATTCAAAATAAGTAAGATGCAAGCACAATTTATGTGACTCAATGTAAAAAGAATATGCTACACCATCACAACTAAAAACCAAAAAGAAAAGGTATAAAAAAGTCAAGGTACGAAGTTGACTATATACACATGATGATATCTTGCAAATCCAGGATTCTGTGGCAAATAACTCATGTGATTAGGTATGATCTAATTGTAAACTATTACAGAACCATAGACAGTTTTGTTATCAAATGGTCCAATTCAAAACCTAACCACATGCTATGTCAACAGATTGCCAAAACATTTACCTGTTCCATGTTTGTCTTACATAAGGGTTTCAGCAAAACTTCATCCAATATTCCCTCATGTCAATATCATAGAAGTACAGAGGTCGTTGCACACATATGAGAAGATGACCAAGCATCCTTTAAGTACAGTACCATTTCGTAAATATGTTTTATTTCCATTCTACATTAGCAACCAACTGGAAAATTAACACATTGACTTCTTCTTTTTCATAATACACATCCTATAGCCATAAATACTTCTCCATGTTTCCCACCTTTCTTCAGCAAGTACAATATGCAATAGTTCAACTACTAATTGATGCAAACCTCATAACCATTTTTAAATCAATATGTTTAAGTGAGCCATGTGTGAGTTTACGAGTCATTGAATGAATCAAATTACTCGTAGAGAACGAACTTGTACTACAGAGATGAATAGCTAAACAGTGTAGGAAAATACTGGGTTTAGAACTAGATATGAACGAAGAAAGCATTGAGAACAACAATGCACTAAAGAAATAGTCATGTAAAACAAAAACAAGTTGAGTAAATAAATGCAATGCCATAGATTATCTAATAAACTAGTGGGCATGCTTACTGAACTGGAAAACAAAAATGTCTAATGTCTAATGTCTCTGCATATACAAAGGAAGTGACACTGTTGCATAAGTAATAAAACTTGGTGCTTAAAACATTGATATATAAAGTAGAGTACACATTGGTTTAATCAGTTTCCTATTGTCCTGCTACACATGTGGATGATAAATATGCCAACACAACCTACAGAAGGCTATGGTTGAGGAATCCTTGGAAGATTCAATTCATTGAATATGTCTTTCATAATCCAAAATGATTAATTCAAACAATTATAGATGCATGTCTTAGCCAGCTGGTTTGGTATTGTCAACTAGTGGATTACGAATCTGTTTCCTGACACTGCAGATATACAACAAAAATAATGAAATAAAAAAAGACAGTATGGGGAGGAGGAATACTGAGTAAGGATAGAAGCTGTTCTCCTTGACACCCACAGTCACATGGTGAGCATTTAAGGCAAGTTTGGGTTATTAAATGTATTGTAGGAAGAAAAGGCATGAGCAAATAATAAAATTCTATGAGACCAACTACAAAATTCTAAATAACAGAAGATATGGGATTGAAACAGGTTATTGTGATTTTGAGTAATTTTCTACTTATAACCAATTCTCTGCATCGTGCAGATGGAGGAAGCAAATCCATATTTCTCAATTACCATTTTCAAAAAGGAATTTAACCCTATCAGAAGAACTTTGTACCTGCAAAATTGGTGACAATGATTTCATACTCTTCACCAATCTTGACTTCAGTTAAACCCACTGGCTTTGGCTCCATAGGGAGGAAATTGGGCTCCTGATCCTCAATATTCACCTTCAGTGGGATGAATTCAAAAAATCCAATATTAGGAAGAACAGAAAAAGTGGCCAACTCAGGTGGCAATTTTGGATTAACGTTTGCTCCAATCCATCCTTCAGAGGACCCATAATCAGCACTCAAGAGAGGCAGCTCCCCTGCATAGTGCCTCAATTTTTTCAAGTAAGGCTCCATTGACCCGGTCATGATCCCATATATGTACTTTGCATTAGGAAAAAGTTCTGGTACTAATCGATACCAATTGCTCAAACCAGAACACTTTCTGTAAATCAAATCAGCCAATTCAGGGTTTGGTTTGAGCAGTTTTGACATAGCTGTTCGGACGGATGGGACAGTGACTCGACTGCTGAGGACTCCATCCCTAATATCAGTGCACAGTTCTTCCCAAACATGTTCAAAGGTTCTGAAAGCATGCATGATGCTATGGGCAAAAGTAGAAGATACAAATTCAACTTCATCCCGAAAAATTAGCCCACATAAGAGATGGCAGTATAAGGACTGGTGGAATTCAGGACCAAAAATTACTTCATCAGGGCTGCAGGGTTGGGACTGAATTGCCTTCATCGATGTTTTGAATTGTGAATTACGGAAGACATTAGTTGTAGCAGTTCCAGCTGCTAGACCCCCTTTTGTTTTGAACTGCTTGCTGCTGTAAATAAACTGTAAAGACTTTCCATTCCCAATAGGAAATTCTCTGCAGAATAGTAAAGGTTTTTACATCAGCAGAAAAGTAATGATACCTAATCAAATTATGAATTTATTTATTATCAAATGATTCTTCCAACTTTCTTCCTTTTTCTAGATAACGATTCTTTCAACTTCTTCAATCAATGAAAAGCGTGAAATGAAAGTTAAAAGGGAGCGCAGATATCATATATTAGTCCAATAAGGTATAGTCTATGCTCATAAATTGGCAAAAAGGTTCTGTGAAACAAAATATAAACAGAGAATCCCTTTCACTAAATAAGAGTTTATTACTTGTTTCTAAAAGCAAAAGAAGTCCGATAGATCTGCATAGTGGATTCCATCAATTCGTCATTGAAGGGTACGAACTTTGGCTTTCCCTGGGTAGTCCCAGAACTGCAACAAATTAAACATTTATTCTCAAAACTTCTCTAGCATAAATTTAAAATTCAGGTCAAATCAGAAAACTAACATAAAACGTAACAAATACCTTAATGAGATTGTTGTGATTGGTTTTCCAGTGAGAATTGGAGAAGAGTCACCGTCTGCAATTCTCTGAATGTCTTGTTGCAACTCCTTGTGAGTGACAAGGGGAACACAATTCTTGAAACTCTCAGGATCGGTTCTTCCATTGAGACCAAGATTCTGCAAGTACTCCGCTGATCCATTTTCTTCCAGAATCTTGTTGAGGGTCTCTATCTGAACCCTCTCAGCATCCTTCGTTGTTGCTTCAAATTCCTCTATCACCTTCTCCTGGTTGAATTCTTCCATCTTCTCTAACATCCTCACAAAGCTTTGACTACACCAAATTAAAAAAATAAAACAAAGTACTAGTTATAATAAATCAAAGGCATTCACTGAACTGCATAAACAAGAACAAAATTCATCGAACATGCCCCTGCACATGCTCAAGCGTGTAACAGATATCGATGAAGAATCCAAGTAGACTGAAAACCCCTCCTTTTGGTTGCATATGAAATCTTAGAAAAAGCCAAAGAAAACAATTTTATACACATAGCTATCCTGAAAAGCAACACCTCCAGTCGATAAAGCTTACTACTCCTCCCAATTGGCATGGTAGAATTTTTGCAAAACACAGAAAGTGGAATTTTTATTTTTCTTTTTGAAAAATTAGCATATCATCTAAAATTTTAGAACCTTAAGACTCACAATTTCCTTTTCTCATGGTTTCTTTCCCTCTGTTTCTCAGCAACCAAACCAGAGTTGAAATGAACATTCAAAATGAATTTTCAATCCTTAAACAAAAGCTAAAAGTCAATAAGTAGTAAAATAATAATAATAATAATAATAATATTTGGACAGCTTCATCGTGGAAAATGAAAGAGAAAGCTTGGAAAAAAGTGCTTCACTATGTAAGTTGTCGACTCAAAATTGAAAAGCAACATTGAAAGAAAGGAAGTTCACCAAACCCGAGAACCAGGTCCCTGAGAACAAGTCTCCTCAAAGCTCCGATTCAAAACCAAAACGAAACTAAGGTTTTATCTTTTTTTTCTTTGATACTAGTCAACTAGTCAACTAGCCAGAACTTTCCCGGAAACAGATTCTCGGAAAGAAAGAGAGAACCAAAGATTGAAACCAATTAAAAGCAACAAAGTACGTTGATTGAATCAAACACAACTGAGATGCATAAAACAGAACGGTGTACTGATTGGTCTTACGATTGTTTCAAAGCTAAACTTCTTGCTTATATAAATTCCAAAAATTCCAAAATTTCAAATTCGAATGAAAAATTTAGAGAAAAAGCAACAAGAAGAAAAGAAAAGAAAACCCATGTTGGAAACGAAATTAGAAAGTTGTCAAACCAAAAAAAAAAATAACGAGAAAGGTCAAACGAAAAGGTCTTCGCAAATAGAAGACAGAGTGCCTCGGAGAAAGAACACGACTTAGAAATTGAAAAAGCAACGAACCCAATTCACATATTGTTTCCAGAGGGTCATCCGGAACAAAGAAAAACCGGTTTGCGCTCTGTTTGGCCCGTGGGAAAGTAAACACGGAAAGAAAACCAAAGCAAAGCTCTGAAACTCAAAATTCGTTTCCTTTCCAAACATCACTCAGACAGTTCATTACCAAATTTGGATACCAGTACTAGAAACTGTACCTGAAACCGTACTCTGACTCGCACAGAGAGCTGACAGTGTTTGGTGATGACACAAACAATGACAAAGAAATGAGATAGCAGTCTCGATCTCAACGAAAAACGGTTGAAAGAAAGCGTCAACGAGTCATCGACTTCAGTGCAAACTCTCTTTCTCTCTGAGTATCAACGTATACACAGAATTAAAGAGAGTTGTAGATGAAGTAGTACCTGTTATAGCCACTGGGTGCGCTTTATAAGGCTAATAAGGCTATGGAGGTTTTGGAAGCTGAATGAAGATTCTTGGTTGAGTCGCTAATATATATATAAGCGTTACTTTCACTCGCCCAATGCCGTCCGCCTTTCTCTCTCATGTTGGATTTTTTTTTAAAAAAAAATAAAATAAAATTTATTTTCCACTGATCTGCAATCTGCATGACAGCATTAGCGTTACGCCAAGTTCCGTTGTTGCCCATGGTTTTGCGCAGGAATTACGGAAATACCGACGGGTCGGTACGGTTTGGTTGCGAAATGACGGTCGTGGGCTTGGGCTTTGGACGGAATTACGGACGTGGCTGTTTTGTTTACGTTTGGGGTTACCATTTCTGGCTTTCTCGCTGGATGATGGATCACAAAAAGCGGAAGTTACAGAAAGGGTCGAGATTAAAGGCAGGATTTATGGGGGCCCACGTGGGAAGGCAAAAAGATTCCCCCTTTGATTTTGTTTTTCTAGATTCTTTTTGTTTTACTAGAAATTTCTGATTATGTTATTCCCCTAATTTAATTCTTTAAACTATGAGATTTTTTTTGTTTAATTTGCACCCTTAATTGGAGTTTAGAAGGTAAAAATGACTCTTGTCGCATAGCTTTCTCTTGATAATTAAATAGTTTGCATTTAAAGGCCAAGTTGGCAACTAGCTGGGCTGCTAAGTTAGATGGCTAAATGGAATCAATGCTACTCAAGAGCTCAATTTGGTTCTACTTGTGAGACGGTTCCAAAAAATGGTGTCATTGTAAATTTCAAATTCTTACCATAAAATAACATAATTCATCAACTATGGTTTTAGTATTTAAATGGTGGTCTTTCTCTTACGGTTTCTTCATCATAGGACAAAGACGAAAGCGATAATCTTTTCTTCACAAAAACAGCATCTCCCAATTGCTGCGTGGTTGAGGGGGTTGTGGATAGCAACGTTTGCAATGTTTTGTATAAGGTTATCTCAAAAGTTTTATCCAATAGACCGAAGGGAGTTATTTCACATATCATCTTATATAATCCTAATGCCTTTATTCCCAGAAGACTCTTTTATGATAATATTCTAACAGCATTTGAAAATTTACATTCTATGCATACTAGAATGTGAGTAAATGTAGGCTATATATAACATTGAAGCTATACATGAATAAAGCTTATGATTGGGTGGAATGACAATTTTAGACGAGGCGATGCAGAAAACGATGCAATAAAAATAAAATAATTTCTATGCTCGTATGAAACTGAAAGTTGTTTCACTTGTTTGGTAGCAAGCAAGGGGCGAAAATTTGCTCGAAATTTTCTCCCGACAAGAACATGTTTATTTGCGTATTCTTTTTTTCCTTTTTTTTGTATGTTGTTTATTTTCTCCTGACAATCAAATGTTTAGGATTGTTGTGATGGGTTTTATAACTTACGCAGCTTTCGAATTTGTACGACTTCTCTAGAAGAGGCTGAAGCTTTGTAAATGTCAAGACCTGCCATACGTAATTATCAATAAGATTAACTATTGTATATATTGATTCACCAAAAAAACAAAAAAAAAAACTATTGTATGTATTGGGTAAGTTTGGATTGGAGCACCGTGCACGGGAAATGGAGGCGGCAAAAGGTAAAATACGGGTGACAATTTGAAAAGTACACATTTCAAGCAATTTGTAAAGTTCTCTACTTTCATTTGAAGTAAATTTGTTGCTTACTCTTGTCGAGTAAACTCCGAATATAGAATTCTACTGACAAAAATTGTGTATCAATTGAATAAGGAATCGAATAACTAATCATGTGGTATTGATCAAATGAATTGACCATTCGAACGTATTAAAATAGAATCCATTCATTTTTTTTTTTGTCCTTACTGATTTTCCAAAGTAAAGGAATATAATTTGTAATTATTCATAACCATAGAAAATTATTTGTAGTGTATTGAGTAATAAATGGGCTGTTTTGGACCAATAAAAGGAATGAAAAAGGGTGGGAATTGGATTATAGTCGCTCTCGTGGCATTACCACTAACTCACTAAAGCCCTATGGTTTCTAAGTCATCACCAACATCCCTGAGACCACTTAATTGGCAGTCTAGATTGAAAGGTATTTGATGTTTGATGTTTGAGACGGGTAATGGGCGCGACTGTTCTCAGTATTTGACTATGACCAAGCGTGCCACTACATATTCGATAGTCAGCTGATATGGAGAGCATTTTCCCCAACAACGTCATGCAGAAAACGATGTTTTTTCAATTAATGTTTCAATTATTTCCAGCCTTTTTCTTGAGTAGGGAATGACATTTTTGAAATTAAAGTTATAATTATGATTATTAACCAGAGAAAATTGTTGGAATTCTTGACTGGAATGATGACCCAAATGCATACATTCACCTCACTCGCATTGGCGTGGTAACATATGTATAATGCGCATGACTAGTTTGCGTCAATTACAAATGGGTCATCAAATATTTGATTGCGATTTTGTATATATACACTTACCTGTAATCAAGTAGAGTTGAGCAGCGAAAAACTCTTTTGTTGTTGCCGCCGTTGTGATTATTGATGATCGTAGCAATATTATTTTGGCCGCCACTTAGAAACTTTTCTCTCTAGAAGCTCTTTAAGGTGAAGCTCTAGTAGCCCTCTCGGGTGTTCAGTTGGCTACTTTTGCTAGATATGATTGGCTGGTATTGGAGAGAGATACTCTTTTAGTAGTGCTTGCCATTAATTTTCCTTTTTTATCTTCTTTTTGGTCTTTTGCCAATTGTATTTATAATATTAGTTTAATTTTTGCCTCTTTTCAAAGTTGAAAAGCGTTGAAAGTGTTTAGATGTGCCAACTTTCGTAAACACGTTTTAGCTAAATGGGCCACTACCAATCTCATGTTTGGTATTATTCCTACAGGATTTCTCATTCTCTCTTCTATTAAGATCATGAATGAGAAGATCCTCCCTATAGCTCGTTTCTTCCATTGAATTAAAAAAAGAAAAAGTAGAGTTGATTTAAATATTGAATATTTAAACTTAGTTTGTAAGCATTTGAACTTATGAGCGAGTTAGATAAAATTATCACCCAATAAAAGGAGATGTGCAAATAAAATTATTAGGATTTTGGATGAGGCCGGGCGTTATGTATATATTTTTTGCAAATCTATCATTAAATTTGTGAGATTCACATGTAAATTTACAAAAGAGATAAACAAAGATATCCATTTAAATGAACTCAAACTTGTTTATAAAGATATCTGTTACACATACATCTCTTATATATTTATTGTAGATGTCTTTTTTAAATCAACAATTAAATTTATAGGACCCACATGTGGATTCTATGTGGCTCATATAGATTTAATGGTTAATTTTTTTATTTTTTATTTATTTTTTAAAAAAAAGATGTACATGAGATGTAAAAAGATAATATCTCGTTTACAAAATGCTTAATTAATTAATTAATTTCTGTTTTTATAAATTTATACTAATAATTAGTATTTAATTATTATTAATATTTTATCATTTGAGTTAATTAAATAAATAAATTTTATTTTTAAACTTATAACAATTAACTTTACTAATCTTGTATTGTAATAATTAATAGATATTTTTTAATTATAAAATGGACGGTTTATATTATATCTTACAACGTTACCGAGCTTAAATGTATATATTTAACCTTATCTTATTTATTAAACGAATCAAACTCGATCCACTTTATGCTAATAGGGTTTAAACTGTTTATGAACGATTCCCTTCATTTACGACAGTATGTATATATACCATTAGAATTTCACGAGTGCGTGTCGTTTTCTCTCGTAGCAAAAATCTTGGGATCGGTAAGAGATTCAAGCGTTGAAATTTCTACCTCTCTATTAAGGAGGTGAAAGTGAGAGAGGGCATGAATCATGAAGTTTCCGAGACAAAGTTGAGTAGAAACTAGTTGTAAAAGTTGACAACTCACAAGTGAATAATTTGCTTTGTACTTGTCGTGGAAAACTTGGGTCGCTTGACATTTTAGCGAGTTTCTTTATATTTTTATATTGATAGAGGTCACTGTAAAAAGACTGGCAAGATGGTAAAGATTCGTTCTATCTTTTGCGGCCGTTCTACTAAAAGTGATTGAACTTTAATCAGGCATCTTTCCTACAAATTATGGCGAACATATTAGACGTGACCTCACTTGTCATTTTCCCTCACTCCAACCCAATTATTCAAGCGCTGGCGGTTCGTTCAAGAAATGGTTGAACTGGTTTTTAACTTTTTTTTTTTTTTTTTTTTTTCAACCTTTTTGGGAAATTTAATCTTGGTTCTTGATGGAATAATATTAATAAACAGACGTGAAATGCTTAAATTTTAATATCTTATATGTATGTGTATTATAATTTTACTTCAAATTCCTTATAAATTGACATAAGTTACTAAAATGAGATTACATGTACTAATCACTAGGTTTACAAGCTGCCATCATAGTTCACGTAATATCTACTATACTAACCACCAGAAGATGGACTAATTTGATTCCTTTTGAACGGACTACAATTGATTCCATTTCCTTAAGTCATGGTAGGTGTATAGAATGTTCGAATATTGAAATTATGTGTTTTACATATTAGGATTTCCTTGCCCGAGTCATTTTAGAGTTTTTTTTTTTATTATTATTTTTTCTTCTAATCAAAGACAGGGAAGGGGAAAAGGAGATTACAAAGAAAGGTCTTTGCTATTTCTAAGCCGACTAAAAGACAAGAAAAAAAAAAGTGGGAATGCATCTAAACATAAGGTTTTAAGCAGCCCATTTAGTTACCAAGTGTGCACAAATATTGGCACATCGAGAGATC
Organism: Betula pendula; assembly: GCA_900184695.1. NCBI lineage: Eukaryota > Viridiplantae > Streptophyta > Magnoliopsida > Fagales > Betulaceae > Betula > Betula pendula. The sequence continues at coordinate 45,286 of FXXK01001336.1, forward strand.
TTAAAAGCTTTTCAATCTACAAAAGAAAAGAGATGTAGTCTAATATCCAAAAAAATAGACTCAATGTTCCAATCTGTTCATAAATGAGGCTCATTCATAGCTAAGATAGTTAGCAGAGAATTACCTTCTAAAATCAGACAAGAGCAGCTAAAAGAATAAGCTAAATGAACAGCTAGCAAAACAACAAAAGCTTCACCTTTGTTTCCATCAACGGAGGGGAGCCTCAAACAGTGGATTGTCAAAAAATTTCCTTGATGGTCACGAAGAGTAGCTGCTGCCACTGCAAAAGTAGACAAGATGGCTACATCAAAATTAGATTTGAGAAAGCCTTGAGGGGGAGGCTGCCAGATAGAGAAAACCGAATTCCGAAGGAACCAGGCCTCCATGTATTGGGCAGTAACGGTGTTAATTATTTATAGTCTTTCTCTAAATAGAAACATTTATAATACAAGTGATATATACTTAATAGGCAAGATGTAGTTCATACGTATCTTTATGTTTTTGCTCTCTCTTCTCTTTCTTTTTAATTATTCTTCAATATATTTAACATAGTACAGAGTTAGGTCATGAGTTCGAACTTTATCATTGTTATTCACCTCTCATTTAAATTAAATATTTTATGTGTTGGACATCACTAATTAAGGAATAAATTTTTTTTTTTTTGGAAGTGAAATATAATTAATGCATTTAATCAAGAAGAATAAGCTTGCTCAGCAAATACAATACTTTTGATACAAATAGGATAAAAACCCCTCCAAACAAAATTAAGGGATTGGGTTAGCGTGACTTTTGCAAGCCGATGGGCAGCTTCATTAGCTACTCTCCGTGTGTGGGATATAGTCCAAGTTTGGAGGCCATTAAGAGCATTACATGTATACGACCATAGCGACTCCAACAAGACACTAGATGTTGAATAGCTTGAACTATTGCCTTCGCATCACCTTCTAGCTGTAAGTTTTGTAATTTCAACTCAAGACAAAAAGTCACGGCCCTCCAATAGGCAAGTGCCTTTGTAACCGCTGGATCAGTGATGAAAGGAATAAGAGAACATATCGCATTCGCAGCAACAACAGAGCCCAATTAAGGAAGAGTTTGAGCCCACATGTGATTAAAAGTATTAGAATATAAATTAAATAATTAAATTTATCTTTCCTTCCAAATTAAATAATTAAATTTTTAGGACAAGTGGTAATTTAAAAAAAAAAATTGAGAAGCACAGGTACTAGGCAATTTGCAATATTTTCTTAAACTTTTAGTCAAAGTATTCTCTCCCAAAGTATTAGAAAATTGCAATGTATGCTTTTTGACACAAAAAGACAAAAATACCCTTAAAAATTCTCAAAAAGACAAATACTCTTATAAAATAAAATAAAAAAAATAAAAAAAAAGCCCATGTGGTTGTAGGTGGGTCACTAGTTTTTTTAATTATTATTTTTATATATATTTTTTTAATTGTTAGTAATTGGATATTAATATACCTACAATAGAGTTCGTCTATATATTTTCAAATTATAATTTCCTTAACAAAGAGTTGTGTCTCTTGGTATTGTAACTTTCATAACCAAGAGTTGTGTCTCTTGGTTGGCTATAAATAATAATGGGATGGAAGTTACAAAATTTATTGATTCAATTTATTCAAAATTCTCTTTCAATTTATTTTTGTCTATCTTATTCAAATAGCATTTAGGTTGTGAGTATATGTGTTTTGTTCTTATAATAAAACATTACCATTGAGTTATTTTAAATTTAAACGTGAGAGACATCACTATACATTGTAGAACACTTACCAAAAATCAATGTGAGTAAGTTATTGTAAAAAGTACACACCATAGAGCTCTATATTTTTATGTTTACGTTTTTTCAACACTAATCGTTTTTGCATCTTTTGTAAATTTTTTATAAGAATATTTTTGCAATTTTTTATACAAATAAAGTACATTATAATTTCTAGTAGTTTGAAGGGATGTTGCTTCTTCGAAGGGATATTATAAATTACATGATAGTGCGGAGAAATATGTGTACTTAAAAAAGAAAAAGAAAAAGAAAGCCTGCACATATTTAATTTCTTCAACTGAAAAATGATGATTGGACCCTAAAGTGACGGCATTATAGTACAAAATTTTCTTTGTAACATGAAGTAGAGTGCGCCCGAATGTGGACTGAATGATAATATAATACAAACTACGAAAGAGTTGGAAACTTTCTTTACAACCGATTGTTGTGCGCGAAAAAGTCCAGTTTGGGTCGGCACGTTCACACTGTTGCCTCGTAGACTACATATAGCATATGTGACGACCTTAATCAGGTCCACGTATGAATTTCGGCAAGAATCTCTACAAGATCAAACGCAATTAATTGAAAATTTTCCATCGAAAGTGACATTACACGTCATTTAACAAATTATATTATGTCTTTTTATGGAGTCCCCTACAAATACAATGAACCACCTATATATTCTGAGCAGCAAAAGGAATCATAGGCGGAAAACTACAATGGTCGGAGCTTTTATAGCTGGCTGCGTTTCTTAACGCTTTTTACACCAATAACATATTTTTGTAAATTGTGCATTGCCTTTTACGTATACCACTTGTTTTGAAATTTTCACACAGTTCATACAGACATTGGTGGGTGTGAAATATTAAGAAATTTTGGATGAAAATGCCCTTAAAAAGAGAGTATTCAGTTTTTTTAATGATACTTTTTAGGGGTATTTTTGGAAAACAAAGTAAGACAATAATTACTGACCAATATTTTGTGTGCATGTACAGTATTTAAAGGCTGACTGTCTGCAGTGCGTGAATATCAAAAATACGTAATTGGGGTGAAGGGCGTTAACAAACGCACCTTATAATTATACAACGGTTAATTATATGGCTGTCAGGCTGTGTTTGCTATAATTTTTATTTTTAATTTTTGTTTTATTTAAAAAATGATAGGACGTAAAAGAACATTTTATTAAAAAAGTTTTCAACAGGACAATTTGTTACCAATCGTGTTTAGGAAAAAACTTCGTTGAGTTTTTCTAGAGTAGGCTTATTATTGAGTTCTAGACTTCTAATCTCAACAATTAGATGAGAGATTTGTAAATAAAAAGAGAGACAGATTAGATCAAAAGATGATTTAGACATGGAAATCATTTGCGCATTGGTGGACGACATCAGAGTCAATGGCAGGCGGCCTTTGGCCCGATCAATTCGGTTGTACGAACGCCCCTTTTTCTTTGTTTTGGTGAAAACGACAACAAAAGCTCCTTTATTTTCTTTGTTTTTGGCAAAACGACAACACGGTTCACAAAAATACAAAAATAAAAAAAATCATATAATGAAAAATACTACATTTTATTCTCTTGTCTTTTTCCTATCTTTCTATTTTTCAAAATTACCATTGGATCTGTAGTCCCATGTTTGTTCACATATAGGACCACAAATCTAATGGTGATTTTAAAAAATAGAAAGATGAGAGAATGATACAGGTAGATGCTATAGCATTTCCCATAATATTATTACTTACTGATAAATATTTTTCTTGTTGCATTTAATAGTATATTCCGATATTCGTTATATATATATATATAGGGGTAAACACTTTTTCAGTATATGTGATTTGCATCAACATCAAATAACGGTTTCAAAAAGTGTCTCAAGTAATACATGTAGTAAACTATAATACCTATTTGGTACTTCTGTTTGCATTCCGTCAATAATTTAACAGATTGTCATCTTACCATTACTAAAAATGCGACATGTGTCCAATGCATCAAGTATGAAGGTCATATCAATAGGTCCTTAGGGTTTGAACGCCACTTCAAATAAAGAAATTAATGAAACAATAATAATAATAATAAAACTTAAAAAACAAAAAACAATTTTTTTAAAATTTGTGGAGGTGGCTGGCCACCCCCATTTTGGCCAAGGGGTTGGCTTAAGCCACCCCTTATGGCTGGCCAGGGGTGGCCGAACCACCCTCATGGTCCATAGGGATGGTTCGGCAGACTATAGGGGTGGTTCAGCCACCCCTAACTTGCAAAAATGGGGTGGTCAAAACTACTCTCAAGAGCCAATGCGGTTACCCCTATTTGGGCTTGGGGTGGTTTCAGCCACCCTAGACCGGCCGATCTCAGCCACCCCCATTGACTCTTAGAGTGGTTTGGCACCTCTTTAGCCAAAATGGGGGTAGCTGACTATCCTCATAGATTTTTTTTTTAAAAAAAAAAAATTGTTTTTTGTTTTTTAAGTTTCTTTATTATTATTAATTTCTCTATTTAGCGTGGCGTTCAAATCCTAAGGATTTGCTTATTTGTCCTCCATACCTTGCACACTAGACATGTGTCGCATTTTTTAGTGGCAGTGTTGTGGCGCTCTGTTAAATTGTTTGATGAAATGCATATGGAAATACCAAATAGGTAGAATTATGGTTTACAATAGGTATTACTTGTGACATTTTTTGAAACTAAAGTAGCTATTTGCTGTTGATGCAAACCACATGTACTGAAAAAGTGTTTAACCTTAAAATCTAATCTAAACTATACAATGGAGAGGATGTTGATGCCTAAAGATTTGTTTTGTTAGTTTCAATAGGCATCTTCTTTGTAGATTCTATATTTTGATTGATGAGTTGGCTGCTAGGATGATCCTATCCTTCGTTATTTCATATGGAGGAGGAGATGCTTCTTTAAACTACAACTCATTAGACATTATTATGAGAAAAACAAAAAAAAAAAAAAAGAGAGAGAGAGAGAACAAAATCAGATCTGAATATATGGCAATTCCTATGTACCTTTTAGATGTCTCTTGTAGATGCCCTCTCGTGGTCGGTGCTCATTATTCATGGGTTAATCTTTTGGTCATGAAAGCCATTTTGATTCGCATGCATGCCGTCACTTACTACTTGTTCTAAAGCACCAATCGATTGTTTTGCTTAGGGCTGTACTAATTGATCGTTCAAGATCACCGATCCATCGTTGTGGGCTTAAGCAATACCGTTCGATCGTTACATGTAAAAAATCTTTCCAAGTGTCCAAAAATTCATTTTTCTCTCCCTTTTGGAACTTAGGACTAACCCCAAGCATACTTAGGTCAAATCAAGCGTCCTTAACCTTAGTATTAGACCGGGGTGTTTTTGGAATTGTTCCTCACAAGTGTTTTGCTGAGACTTGCTTGTATAATTGTATTATATAATTTTCAGATTAGATGATTGAGTACTCAAGAGAACAATTCAAGATTAGAATCAAATTGTATTGAGGTTACAGCCGATCAATCAACTCCAGCTACCATCTCTCCTTATCAGCACCTTTGATGAAGGGATTGACTCTTCACACGATGGGACTTGTCCTTAGAGTGTTTTTTGTTGAGTAAAACGTTGTGCTTCATTCAGATAATGCGCTATATATGTTGACATAAAATATCCTTCATAGACAAAACCTGTACGTCTACTTCGATTCCTTAATTGCGAGTGGAAAAAAACTTTTGCAAATTAATGTCCCACCGAAAGTTTCACAACATGGAGTCCGAGGATTTGGACCAAACTTTTGTTGCATGTTAATGGAATTAGGCGTTTTCTTGAAGGTTGAGGATAGCCGACATTGCAATATGGATTATAGTGGGCATGCATGGCTTTTTAGATTTTTATTGAAGTAGGAGTTGAACTTGTGGTTGTTGATGGCAATTGGCCTGACAATTTTAGATTTTTATTGAAGTAGGAGTTGAACTTGTGGTTGTTAATGGCAATTGGCCTGACAATTCAGTAAATAAAGAGCTTTAGATAGGAGATGATGGTGTACGTTTAATTGTGTCTTTTTGTGTTGTTCTATCAAATATAAAAGTCATTAGTAAAGAGTAAAAAGTGGAGACGACAGGACCACGTACTTATACTAATTTGGATTCTATATATGGATGTTGTCTCTTTCTTTTTTTTTTTTTTTTCTTTTTTTTTTTTTCTCTGATTAAGAGGCTCTCGTAGACCTTTGTTTGGCATGAAGTAGCCAATTGCGAACTTCCATTGATGGAGGAGTAGAGCAGGAAATAGTAGAAATTAATTCATTTTGTCTAATCCAAATTATTCGACGTCTTGTGGAAGCCAACGTCCTTTGGTAAAAGATTAATATATAAAGTTCCGTCTCATTTTGTGGAAGAATATTTCCACATCTACCTTAATTGCCACGTCCTTTCCTAATTTACCTTTCTTGTCTTCCATAAAATGAATGAGCTCTCATGGGGCATGATTAAACTGTCCTGAATAAGATGCCCTCGGTTGGTATGCTTGAATTTCTTAATTATAGCTTGAATTTCATCTTTAACTATACATGCATTACAAAAATTTTGGTCTTTAACAAAAATTTTAATTGCGATGATAACAAAGTCATTGTTAATAACTTGTTATCAGTGACAATATTTCTAAAAATTATTGATAATAAGGACGACAATTAGGTCGTCGCCAATATATTATCGTGAATACATGCGCATGAGACATACTACGTACTTTTACAAACAATAAAAGTCGTTAAAAATGAAACATATATGTGACGATTGTAGTTGCGGATCAGATAAGTATATATCCACAACGATAAAATAATGTTGTCACGAATATCATAAAAAAACCTTTTATTTAATACATATTCACGACGACAGGATAATGTTATTGTGGATATATACCATATGCTCTAGTAATGTTGTTTCTAAAAGATAGAATGAATATTGATCGTCTTGTCCAGGGACTTTGTTAGAACCAAAAAGTTGCTGAGTGCATTAACAATCTAATTTTTTTCGCCTGGAAGGGCATCGAATATTGCATTGTCCATATATGTAGATGCTCAAGAAAGGATGGATTGGATGAAGAGAAAGCAATTGATTTCTTGGAATATGCTCAGATGATCATTGGTTTAATATAAATGGTCCCTATAGTTCTTAGATAACATAGACAAATTAAACAAAAAAAGTTACTTTACCCCTAGAACGTGGGATCAGGATCTTTTTTATTTTGTGAATATGTTGTCATATTATTTAAAATTATTATCTATACTATTAAATATTTAAAAATAAAATAAAATGGATTGATCAAATAAATCATCTCCATTAATTTTACTACTCAAAAGTGTCAGGAAATGCCATGAATATGATCCAACAAGATCTGTGGCGATACCTAGCTCGTGTGCTGCACTCAAAAGGGCTTGGAAAACTAGCTAGATATATTCTTTTCTGATAATAATGGCCACGAGACAAAGAGGAACTGGCTCCAACTCAGTACAAACGATCGATCGACTATACAAGATTCAAAAGTTAATATAATTTCCATTCCAAAATAGCTTTATCCTCTTTTTCCTCGAGCCATGATATGGTCGCTAAGCCAATCATATTGCACCATACGCTTGCCGGATGTTTTCTGCTAACGAATTTTTTAGAGGTAATATATATCTAATTAAGGATGCTAGTTAATCTAGTCATTAGACGACATCTTTAAATTTAGGGACTTTTTTTTTACTCATATCAATCACAAGAAGGGTTAAGCTAGCACTCATCTTCGTTAAAAAAAAAAAATTAAATTTAAAATTTTTTTAAAAAAGAGAGAGAGAGAGAGAGAGAGAGAGGCTGAAGCAAGTGTAAATTTGTATTGCAATAATTGCAGTATCATCTTTTAATGGGAAAAAAAGTGGCCCTGGATAGCAACAATTAATATATAGTAATGAATGTGATATTAATTTGACCTAATTTCCGGCACCTGAAGATATAGTAAGCGATTGAAAGGTTCTTCATCTGTATTCTGTCATAAGCAACTTAGGACCACATGGATCGAAATCATATCTAGCCTGGCCTGGTGCAATTTTTTTTTCTTTTTTTAACTTTTTTTGTTTTTTTTAAAATTCCTGAGCTGATCGTTTCAATTATTTTATTGCTGACTCTATATTACAAGACCTTCTTTTCTTGTTTTATATATATGGTTCGGAAATCACGTAATGGATTCGAATGTCTAACACAAATTTAAAAGGGAAACACAAAAGGACAAAAAAAAGAAAAGAAAAGAGAAAATAATTACTGTTCCAGTCCGTGGGGTACGTTTTAGCTTTGATCAAATTACTCTTTGAGGATCAAAATCGATCAAATCAATGCCCAAGAGGTTTAATCTGTTATCAAATTAATCCTTCAGTCCGACCATCAAATGTTTTAATTGAATGTCATATCATATTTAATAGTATTGAGACATATATATATATACTTAACAGATATTAGCTACAAACTGATTTATAGCAATTAGTTACAAATCAGTCTAATAAGATAATATGTATTCATTAGCATGTGAAAAACAAATAGTATGTGTTTTTCATATGCTTTTTTTTAATAGCGGCCGCGCAGCCGCTTATAAATTATTACATATTAAAAAAAAGTTTGATTACATAATGTTAAAAGAGGAGAAAGTTTGTGACCAATTCAATTTGATCACATCCTAAATCCCGTGATTAAGCCTTTAACCTTAATTATGATCCCATTAAGAGGAGGGAAATTAAAGGAAACAGTTATTTTGAAAATTCAGTACTCATGCCACACTCGTGAGTCGTGAGGAATATTAAACTTTTGTGCCTAATATTTCAATGATAAGTCACATTATCTAAAGTGTCGCACTCAAACACTGTCCATGCCTAATATTATTGGAAGAAGGATCTTTTTTTCATACAAGGTCAACACAAAATCAAAGATAAAAATAAATAAATAAATAAAAAACAACCTATTAATTAGGGCGATACTTTAGCATGCCCTTATCTATTAGCTAGGCGCTATAATCTATCTCTCCTGTCGCATTCTTGTTCAAAAAGGTTTCCACTTGAAAGGGTCACACTTACACTCCATGTGAACAGCAATGGACCTTTCTCCAGCCGAAAAACTTGTCGTGCGAAAGGCAAACTATGCTGTTACTCCATGTGAAATATTTAATATATCTGCACAACCTAGCGCCTAGCGGGACCAGTGACCAATCTCATGCGCGTGAGAAACGTTGGCATAAGCTTTTCAAGTGAGAGACGTACGCTGCGCGCGCGCCTTATGCTTTTAGGACATGTTTCAAAAACCGACCATAATGGCTGCCTCCTCTCGTGCGGAGGCCCCAAATCGATCTGTTTGGCACATCCTAACTGGGTCGTGTTTGGTTTGAACGCTACTTTGTACGCGTACTAAAAGAAAAAAAAAATGTTTCAAGCACACTAAGGGAGGCCACTTTTAGAGTATTTGAAGCCTTTAGCCAAATTGGAAGTCCGAACGAACTGTTGGACCACTCAAAGCACCACGTTGAAGCTCAAACAAAATGTGCTGTTTAATTTTCTTCTTCTTTTATATCTACAACGTGTGGCTCATAAGACAGGGCGTAGTTAGTGGTTGTATTTGTTAAAACATGTTAATGACCAATTAAAATTACTTTGTTGTTGTTGCATGTGCATAACACATGCTTTATGCTTATAACCAATTATAAAAGGGAGTCTTTTGGCCCTTTCTGGCTTTCTCCCATATCAGCCCACATTTTTTCCGTGTCATAAATTTGTCCCTTTCTATATATCCAGAATGAGAGACAACCTGCAATATATATATATATTTTTTTTAAAAAAAAAACATTAATTAGGTACATAACCAAACGACATTCAGTAAGATTTCAAACTAAATGTATAATAAACATATAGGACAGATATATGACCAATTACGATGTGCATTTTTGGTCACCCCTTAGCTGTTAAGCATCAAGTTTGAAATCTTACTGAATGTCGTTTGCAGATGCTACCCTCTCAAAATGTCCGACTATCTTAAGAGATGGTTTGCCCACCTTAACTTCTTTTGGTGTTTTTGTTATTTCGTCTCTGAGTTGATTCTTAGTTATTTATAGGATTAAATACTTTTTCAGTACTTAAGTTTTAATATTTTTTTTTTTTACTTAATTTCATTTTGTATCATAAATGGTACCTAGTTTATGGGAAAAGACAGAGACAGTACCTTTGTCTATATTCCGTCAAAATTTTTAACAGAAATTCACGTGTTTGAATCAATACCTTCACGTGTCACTAAATCTTTTTAAAAAAATAAAAATTTAAAAAAAAGAAATATTAAAAAACAATTAATAAAAGCAAAAACTTTTTTTTTTTTTTAAAAAAAAGGTGGCCACCGGCCTACCACCTCCCATTTTGGCCTCCTAATGGTGGCTTAGCCACTCTCATTGGCCGGTCTAGTAGTGGCCAAAATGAGTGTGGCTGAAAACCACCCCTAAGGCCTTGAGACTTTTGAGAGTGGCCGAGATTTAGAGTGATTTCGGCCACCCCTTACAGCTGGTCTAGATGGCCCTTGAGGGTGGTTCGGCGCGAACCACCCTAAAAGGTCCAAATCGCAAAAACAGTTCGGGGTTTGGCCTCTTAGAAAATGGTTGAACCATTGCTGAGGGTCTATGGGGATGGCCTGATTGGCCATAGGGAGTGGCTAAAACTACCCCTAAGCCAAATCATGGTGGCCGAGTTACCCAAGGCCTGAAGGGTGGTTTCGGTCACCCTTTTTCTTTCTTTTTTTTTTTTTTTTTTTTTAAGTTTTATTTTTTTTATATTTCTTTATTTTTAAATTTTAAGTTTAATTTTTTTTTTAAATAAAAACTTTAGTGACATATAACATATTTTAATTTAAACACATGAACTTTCGATAAAAAATTTGACAGAACATAAATGAAAGTTCCATTTATATTTTTTTTCATAAATTAGTTACTATTTATGATACAATTTTTTTTTAAAAAAAAATCATTAAAATTTAAATACTGAAAAGATATTTTGACCCTTATTTTTTTAAAAAAAAAATCATTAAAATTTAAATACTGAAAAGATATTTTGACCCTTATTTTTAAAACTTAAGTACTCTAATTCAAACTGTTTAATAACGAGTAGCATGTATTAAAAAAGTTGCAGAGAATCTCGATGTTCTTAGCAGCTATCAAGCAATCAAATCAATAAAAAGGCATGCAAAAGCTTAATTGAGGACCAGAAATTGAATTAACTTTTTATGGTAATTAGCCCTGGCAATTATAGAAATTTGGCCGGTGCTTGGGGTTATTTCAGTCCACCATCGTCAAAACTCAAAAGGACAAGGCCTTGAACCCCATACCCGGGCCCCAATGCATTGCACCGTAACCGTTCACTGAATTCTCAAAGGCGATGACCGACAACTGATCGTAACCAAGACGCAACACATCTCTCACTCTCAGTCAGCATTTATTTGTATTTGTACCTTGCTGTGAACTATTTGTCTTTGTATTGATTGAAGTAGATTGAAATATTGAAAGAGATTGATGTCCCGAATGACGAGACCGAAATTGGCTAACAAAAATAAAAACTAGTACGGCCCTTAATCTCGACGTAGTGTATCCAATTACCACCAAAAACTATGTGCTATATTTCTTTGTGATTATTCCAAAGTTCTTCCAAGGTAGAGAATTTTCAATCTTTCATCTACCCATGAAAGCAACATGGCCGTAGGGTACATTAATGCTCAAATTTGTCACATAACTTTTCAAATTTGAGAGAGATAAGCAAGCTTGGTATAAGTCCAAAATTAATCTCTATCTTTCCAACCCCACCTTCCCATCTTGGAGTGTGATTGTGTTGAAACTATTTTTTTTTTTAATAATAATATTATGTTGAAATATCAATTAAATGATTAAATTAATCATTTTCTATTAGATTAAGATTTTAACATAAATAGTGATTAATTAACATGTTATAAGAGTAAAAATCCAAAGTTTTAATCTTATCATTGTCATTCATCTTTTATTTTAATTTGTCAAGTATCACTTATTAAGAGAAAGTATTAGAATATTACTTAAATCATATTTGAGACACTTCTTTGACCTTTAACAATTATAAGGAAAACATAAAGGTGTTTCTGCTAGAGATAGAGGGGAGGGGATGGTTGGTATTGGCTATGGCCCTCCCCCCCTTTTTTCAAAATTTTATTTATTATAGTATTAAATAGCTAAATCTATATATTTGAGCTAAAATAATTAAGCTTGGCCTCTGTTTAGAAGGAAAAAAAAAAAAAAGAAGGCTTGACCCTTTTTATTATAGCAAAAATCATTTTATACTCAAACCTTAAACAATCCAAATCTATCATAAGCAATAACCTAATATGTCATTATAAAAATTAGACAGGAGCAATAACCTTTCAAGAGCAACGTGAAAGAGTTTTTAACACCGCAAGACCGATAATATATAAGCTGAAGTGGTATGTACAGCAAAACGTTAGGTTTTATTTTGATAAGTGTTTGAGTTGAAAATTGAAATATATCAATAAACATTCATTTTATTTTTTTTTCTTTTGTTTACCTTTTGCTAATATTGAATGGATATTAATTTTATTTTATATATATTAATTTAAATTCAAATTTTAATATATTTTTTATTCATACTGTGTCCCATTCCAATAAAAATTTATAGCTTGGTCTCTAATTGCTGCACTTTTGATCTAACTTCTAGGCGTCCACATGCAATTCCAACCCAAGAAAAAATCATAAGCTAGTAATCTGTCCTACTTTACTTGTTTGAGAAGTTACACCGCGAGGCGGCTTTGAAATTGAGGGTGCATGTCAAAAGGCAAAAGATTTCTATTCTTCGCTTTTTTTTTTGTTTTTTTTACCTTCTACACAAAAGATGGCAGTTTAATTTCGTGAGTTCATGCACCTTTGATTTGCACGAATATATATTCTTGAATGAACATATATATGTCGACAAAATTATGATGGCAGTTGGGACCTTTAATTTGATGGTGATTTCTTAGAGGAGATTTTTCTTATGTAAAACAAAAATGAATCTGATATTATTGTCTGCATCAACTTGTTCATAACGCTAGCTGAACTAAGGGTGTATTTGAGATTGTAATTTTATAGACAATAAGTGTAATTTTAAATCAAATTTCAAAAATTTGATTGTTTGAGAACTACATTTTTTAAAAATTGTGATTTGAAAATGCAGAAAATCTCGTTTTTAAATCGCAATTAAATAAGTACTTTTTTGAAAACGCAGAATTTTAAATGTCAAACTGCGATTTTAAAGGCCAAGTTGCGATTTTGCCAAACGCTTAATTGCGTTTTTAAAAATCACGTTTTCAAATCACTATTTTTAAAATTGCAATCCCAAACAGGGCTAAGTCCGGTGAATGAATTATTATTGTCATTTTTACTAATAATAGTTAACGATGGATTAGTACATATCATATGTTTTTATCACATAATATGCATGTTAGACAAGGAAGTCGACGGAGAATTGGGTTGGTCATGATGCGATGCTATAATTAGCGTTACAATCAATTTGAGTTAAAAGCTATATATGGAATGAGTTGATTGGTAGTGATCATATTTTTTGTCCGATGAGTTAAATTGTCGTCAAAACTACAGCATAAAACATCCAAAATATGCAGATTATACTGTCGGATTATGATCACACTATCGCTTCTAATTAAAGGGCTTCTAGACGTTTTAAAAGCGCCAATAAAGAGTCAAATTAGGAATGTAAATTGTAATGGGAAGGGTGATTATTCTAATAATTAGCACAAAATCTTGATCTGCCACTTAAATTATGACCAGTAATCATTAAGTGAGATGCACCATTTCAACATGTCACTTAATTACCACCGGGTAAATGAACCAAGATCGTCCATTAGGTAGCGTAATTCTTTCTTATGACTTATCAATGCTTTCTAATGTACCCAAAACACACTTTTGTCTGTTAATATTCCCTTTGTTTTCAGCCTTTTTTACAAAAAGTCCATGTCATTGTTGCTTCATAGACGTTCTTCGTCTTCATGCATGGTCCCGTGAAGTTTAGGGTATGTTGAGGTTTATAATTTCAGAAAATACGGTTTTAAAATATCGATTTTAAAATGTGAGATCTTAAAACATTGATTGTTAAAAATGTTATTAAGTGTTTGATAAAATTACAGTTTGACCTTTAAAATTATTTATTTTAAAAAAAGAATTTAATTGTCTGCAATTTAAAAACACAATTTTAAACAGTTTATTTTTTACGATTTAGTTTAAAATTATATTTTTTATTTATAAAATTACAATATCTAATGCACTCTTATTATTAAATTATTTAAGTTTTACTTTTATCAACGCGAGTGATTATATATAGTTGGTTATTCTAAATAGGGACGAGTACTGATCATTGAGTGATATGGATCCTTTCAAGTTTCAACACGTCACTTAATTACCATAGGGGTAAATGAATTAATGCTTTCAAAAAAGTATCCAAAACACTTTTGTTTGTCAAATGTCATATTCCATTTGTTTTCAGACTTTTTTTTACAGAGATTCCATATCATTGTTGCTTCATGGTTCATTGTCTTCATGCATGGTCCCCTGATATTTACTATTAAATTAATTAAGTTAACCATTTTGTTGTTAAAATAAATTTTCGAAAAGTATTTTCCAATAAGTGAAAATTAGAAAGTATTAGCCACTAACAAATTACAATTCCCAAGTAGTGGTGCCGCACACATGCAAATATGGAAGCTATGATTGTAGCAACTTAAAAAAAACGTTGCTCAAAATAACTAATCAAATTATAATTAGAACTTTTTATAATATTTATGAAGCTCAATTTTATCAAATAAGAAATTAATATGAGACTTAATACTTATAAGTATTTTTATAATCTACTCACTTAATATATAGGCAATCCATTCAACTAATGTGTGGAACTAACTTTCTCTGCAATATTTTCTGGGGTGCTACAATCTCTTATATTCAAACTTCTGACATCCTCTTAAAATTTACGTCATGCAAAGCTTTAACGCCACATAATGTTATTAGATTGTTATGATATTATTTGTAACAACTCAGAAAAAAACATTAGCTACATTAATGTTATTATTTTAAAATGACTAGTTAAGTTGCAATTGAAACTCTTTATAATCACTTCTAAGGCATAATCTCATCTAATAATGAATCAATATAAGACTTATTACTCATAACCATAAGCACATTTATAATTCACTCACTCAATTTATGCAATTTATCCATCTAATATGAAATTAATTTTTTGAGATGTCACACATGCGGTCGAGGCACATTAATTTGAAGGCGACGCAATGGGCACTAGACACATATGACACTAATTCCTTTCAAAAAAACAAAAAAAAAAGTGTTTCTAATTAGTTACCAAACATGTTTTCAAGAAAAATAAACAACAAAATCTTTTTATATTTTGTGTTTTGAATTCCCTCGTGGATTGTGCAAAGGTTATGCCCTGAATGTTATTAAGGAAAGTGCTTTTTCTTTTTTTTTTTTCTTGTAAAAACAGTTTTCTAACTAGTTACCAAACATGTTTTCAAGAAAATAAACAACAAAAACTTTTTTATGTTTTGCGTTTTGAATTCCATTGTGAATTGTGGAAAGGTTATGCCTTAATCTTATTAAGGAAAGTGTTTTTTGTTTTATTGATCTTATTTTTTGTTGTTTTCTTTGTTTCCCTGTAACTTTCTTTTCTCTATTGGTCTGTTCTAGTTTCTTCTCTACTGTCTCGTCTATATATATATATATATATAAAGATCTACCAACTTTGGCAGGAAGGTTTCAAGTTTCAACCTTTTAACTTAAGTTTCCAATCACAATTACTCTTAAGTCCAACTTGGCATGAGAGCTGCGGCCCAATTGATTGTTTCATGTTTACATCTAAGCATTTATTTCTAGCCCAAAAAACAAATGCGTCTCTGGTGAACATACTGGCCCAAGGAACAGGCCTTCCCTTCTGTTGGGTCTCGTTTTGAAGAAGTAGCATAAAATCGTTTAACCCAGTTTATTTTCTAGCCCGTTTTGGTTTATTATTGGAAAATTAGGCCACAAGCTGATTTAAAGTTAGGCCACGAGAAGTATGAACATCACATAACCTAGCCCATTGAGCCTCTTTTAGGACCATTCCCAGCCCATATCCATGTGTCCCTCATTTGGTTCATTCATATACAAGCGAACAAGAAAAGAGAAATCGGTATGAATTATACAGGAAGAGTAATGAGAGAAACTATTTTTTTAATCGTTTTTTTATTTTTTAAAAGTTGTTATGACTTTTAAAATTACAATTGAATCAAAATTTAATAGTGATCTATACTAAATTCAATAGTACTTCTAATAGTCACATCAATTTTGAGAAGATAAAAATAAGATAAAAAAAAAAAAATAGTCCCTAACATTACATATATGAGATTATCATCTCTAAGGTTTTCAACTATATATAAAAATTAAGAAAAAGTACACATATTCTCTTTAAACTACAATTATATTGTCAATGTTCATCGAATTTCCAAGGCCATAAAAAATAACCCTAAAATAATTTTCAATAAGATAAACATTGATATAATTATTAAAAAAATAAATAAAAAAGAAAGTTAACATTATTGTTTTTTTTTAAAAAAATTCAAATTATTATTTTTTTTAAAAAAAATGAGTGGTTAGTTTTGGGGGGCATTTTTTCTATATAAGGGAGCCACCCCTTGGTTTCTCTTTTATTATATATATATATATATATATATATATATAATATATAATATACTTATATATATATATATTATATAGTATATATATTTGTTTTTTTTAATAATTTTTTATATAATTTTAAGAATTTTTTTTTAAAAAAAAATTTATGAAAGTTATTTTTGTCATTGAAGAGACATTGATATTTTTTGGTAGTTTAGAAAGAGACACAATTGATAATTTGAGAGCAAAATTAAAAATAAAATAATAGTTTAAATGAAGTATATGTATTTTTTCCTATAAATTATTTTTTCCCATGAAAGACCAAAGAACAGTCAAATTAATGCTATGATTTGACTTTGTTTAGTTTACACAATGACTGTAGATGGAGTTAATCGATGATTCGATGATAAACAATAGTATAATAAAACATAAATATTTTTCTAGTTGGTATGACTCATATGAGCGTAGATTAAGATTTTTCTAGGTGAAGTTCCTTAAATCTTTTTTTGTTTTTTTATTTATATTTTTTTGAACAATTTGCATACTTTATTGATAGAAATCAAAAGAATCAACCAGAAGTAATTTGCTCTTTGATTACAATACCATAGATGATGAGACAATTTAAAATTTCTTCAACTCAAAACCCTATTTATGATTATGACACTTTTAATAGCCTCATGAGCTAAAACATGAGCGACTGAATTTGTATTCCTTTTCTCTTCACATGATTAGTTTGCCAAGATTTCACGTGACTCAACTCTAGCTAAAAAAAAATTGAAATTTTATTAAAAAGGTAAAGGCTGAAGTGGCAACATTTAAACTATTTAATTTGAAAACAATTAATTATTAAGATTTTAAAAAACTTTATAGAGTAGCCTAACAACTCTATAAGATGCTCATTCATGGGTGTCATTAATTTGTTAAGTTTGAAAACTATATAAGCATCATAACGAAAACTTCAATTAAGTTAAGGACACAAATTTCCTCCAACCTATAGAGTAAGTGAGTTTTTTTTTTTTTTTGTTATAAAGGAGGTAGAGATAAAGATTCAAACCAATAACCTTTATCTTTATAATTAGACGTGATACTCAATTACTTGTACTACTTTAAAGAGTTTGTCTATATTTTTCTTCATTTGAAATCTATGATTATTATGTATGTCTCGGTGCATTAACATGGAATCTCCTTCTTGATTGCTTGTGTGCAATTAATTATGGCAAAACTGCACATTAATTTCTGCTATCAGGTTTACACTAAGCTCATTAATCCAATTTTCTTTCTTTAGTTAAATCTTTTTCTTTTAGGAGTTGGTTTGCGTAAGACAAACTATAGACTTTTTCTTTATGTACATGCTCACCCAAGTGAGCCAAAGCAAGTCTACTCACTTTTTTTCTTTTTCTTTTTTTAATAAATAATAATAATAATAATAATAATAATAAAATCAAAGTCTACTCACTTATTGTCTTACTTTCGCGCATATGTACAAGTATAATAATAAATAAACGAGTAGCAATTTTTGTGGTTGGGACAATTGAAAAGGCAATATCTTGGCCGATTATTATTTTTTGAAAGAAGTTCAAAGGGGGACCAAGTAGTAGGTAATATTGATTTTTTTTTTTTTAAAAAAAAGTTGTAGTAGGTAATAGAAAAAATGGGATTTGTCCAAAAAATTAATTTCAAAAGTTTGAGGCGGGAACCCCTATTCAAACTAACTAATGATCAAGAACGACATAAACTATATTCATAATGAGAATGGCTACTTTTCCTATCAGGGTCCTTTTTTTCATAAGAGCAATATTTTCTTGTGTATATTGCACCAACTCCAGCCACAACATTTGCCTTTCACCAACATCTCCAATACAGATGGGATCAACATTTACGCATATATAATGCTACGTATGGTGGCATCTTAATGGTCGCATGATAACTGTTGTTGTATACAAACTCGATCGATGAAAAGTATTGTATCCAACTTCTCTTAAAATCGATGATGCATGCTTGCAACATATCGTTGGTGTTGTACGTCACTCCATAATTAACAAGGTCCAGCAACCTATTCCAATTTACTCTTCGATACATGAAGTGTCTGTGAAGTTTTTGCAGGTCTTCGAGTTTCTGTCTTCAGTTGTTATTGTGAGGCACCACTCTACGAACTATGTAATTCCCCGTCTCATATTGTTCCAGCCATCCCCGTCCTTACTTCCTTTCGATATATACCTTGCAATCATTTGGACCTCATACGAGACCTTTCACTATATTGGATTGACTCCTGATGATACAAGCCATCCAGCTGTAACCGAAGATAAGATGAAAGACCAAGTCAAAGATTGTATGAGATAACCTTATCTCATAATCTCATTTTATTTTTGTATTTTGAATCTCTGTAGATGAGTTCGATCAGTAATTTGTTTGTAATTCAAAACTTGTTTATCCTATAAGTTGGTTATAAAGACAATGGAAAACAAAGTCCTTTCTAGGGTCATTACAAACAATATCCGATGTTTATTATTCACTATACGTTATATATCTGCTTTCGCATCCGCATTATGCTTTTACTAACAACATCAGCCAGTTTGGTTTTTATCCACTATTCGCATATTAAGTCATGGGCTTTTTGGGCCTTAGTCTTTTGGCCTTTTTTGAGTCTCTATTAAAACTTATTTTTAATGATTTTAAAAATAATTTTAGCTGATTTTTAGTACTTTTAGCTTGTGTTAATTTTTTTTAAGCCATAATATTTTGAAAATATATTAATTTCACATTACATTTGCCTTTTTGTCTAAATATTATACGAGAAAACAACATATTCAACCAAATCATCTACAACATCTACTCCACAATATATATATTACATTTTATAATATATCGCTATCCCCATTCACATATACAAATAGTAATTTTTATTAACTGCAATATATATAATATACTGCTATTTGCATTCACATATGCTAGTAGTAATTTTTGCTACCACATTTGCATGTGCATAGAGTGAATAATTGTGGATAGAGGAGAGGGTGGTTAACTCCAAGTGTAATTCTTACTGGATAACTCGCTTGTACACCGCTACTACAAGTTAATAATTTCATGTCAACTCCAAGTCTAATCCTTACTGGTTACATCCTTGTGCTATGGCGGTCTTATCTCTCATTGCTAAGCAAGACATCCTCTAATGAATTAGAGTCCTTAACCAACAAGACTAGAAAATTAAATGGAGAAAAGCCGATTAATGTAAAATAAATGGTAAGACTAACTGGATCCTCAGCATTTCGTTTAAACTCTATCATACTTTCTTCTTGAAATTGATGGTCTTTGATTATAAGAGCATTAGCAGCAGCTTTCCTTAAACTTTTTTTAATGTAGAGAATAAAATCATTTTTTAGTTCAAGAAAGAGAAATTATTTAAATACTGTTTTAAACAAATGGTAGAGAAGAAAGAGAGGAGAGAGAAAGTTTTTATATTAAAATAATGTTAAGGGAACAATTTTTTATTTCCTAGATAAAGGGAACTAAAAGTGGTTTCCTTGATGTTTCTATAGTTTAGGGAACACTTAAAGAAGCTGCTGCATGAGTTTTTTTTATATTTTTTTAATAATTTTTCCTACACTAAAAAAAAAAATTTAAAAGAAGTTTCTGTTAATACTATAATATGACTTTTTTCTCGTTGAAATTGTTTTATTTTGTTAGGTTAATGGAGCGAGATAATTGTAGGTAAGAATTAAAGAGTTTTGTCAGTACACTCTTTTGGGCACGGAACAGGTGTGAAAAGAGGCTGAATAGTGCAGCCCGATAGCCCACCTTGTATTCCATCCTTAAGCCTTTCAAAACTACGTGGCCGCTTGAACAACATAGGATAATTTTTTTTACTTACAAAAAAAAAAGAAAAAGAGAGTGACTCTGTGGCTTACCGAAAAAAAAAAAAAAAAAACCGAAGCGGGGTCCGTCGAGCCAATATGATAAACGACCGCAAAACGCCGTCAAATGATTTAGGTTTCCGTTATAGACATGGGACTCGAAAACAAACGGTAAGAAACAGCACCAACTTCCTCATTTTAGTTAGGTGCCTCCTGTCCGAATCTTTTTGCGTTTGAATGGTGTCCATGTCAACTAACATGCAATTGACACCTAACCTTTCCATTTAGAGGCTTTTTTTTGGTTTTTTTTCATTTTTTTATATTTTTGAAATTCAGTGCCCAACCTACTCACAACCCAACACTTAGCCAAATATTTTAAGTAGTCTCTCCTAATGAGCCAATTTGCCTTGGCCAAAAAAATCAAGTAAGATGGTCCCAAGCATGATAATAAAAGGGCCATTGATCGTAAGGAGGGATGCAGCATTCGTAAATAAGAAAAAAGAAATAAAATTCAATAGGTCATAACGTTTTTGCTCAAATCTTAACCAAAATCACACTTGCTAAAACTTTGCTAGAGAGGTGAATATGAAATTGATGCTTCTTTTGTTTTTATTTTATTTACTCTTAGAAATATTAAATGCAATCTTATATTGTTTCTTCTATGGTTTTAAACCACAAGAAAATTAAAGATAAATTTTGTTTAGATTGAAGATACCAAAAGATATACCAAGAAGTTAAAAGGCAAACATTTAGGGATTACCCATATTTTATCATCTACTATTATTGTTATTTCATTAAAAAAAAAAAAGTTAAAATACAATTTTCAGAAAAGAGCTTCTAGTCTCAGTTGGGACCATATCTCATATTTTCGGATTCCAAATACGCAGAAGGGCCATCTTAAAAAAAAAAAAACCACAAGGGCCACAACATTTTCTTAAAACCGAACCCCAACGTGACTCACCAAACACAGAAAGCGCGTGGCGCATGCTCACACAATAGACAAACGCCGTCACATAATGGCAATCCCATTGTGAAGCTCTCACTTCCTGCTCCCAGCCGTCACTACCACACTGTGCGACTGCACTGAGAAATGCAAAAGGCTCGCCTTTTGGTATAATCGCCGGAGATTCCAACCGATTGATCGTCGCGAAACTTTGAGATCGAGCGCAACGACGACGTAGAGTTCCCGGCGAGGACTTCTTTTTCTTTCGCTGTTTATTTTCCCAAGTTTTTTTTTGTTTTTGTTTTTCCTTCTTCTCGCAATGGCTTCGGAGGACGTGAAGACGAGCGAATCGGCGGTGTCGACGATCGTGAATCTGGCGGAGGAGGCGAAGCTGGCGAGAGAAGGCGTGAAGGCTCAGAGCTATGTTTTCAGTATTTGCAAGTCTCTGTTCGCGGGTGGATTCGCTGGAGGAGTGTGAGTTGCATTTTCCTTTGCTTTTTCTTTCATATGAATTTTGTTTTTAAATGGAATTTCTTTTGTGGTCTGTTTGTTTACTGAAAAAATTCGAAGTTATGTATTTATTTATTTATTCATTAGATACTCATTTCCGTACTCATTTGACTATTTAAATAACAATCCCTGGTAAAGTTTCCAGGGAAAATTTTTTCTCGTTTTCTTTGTTTTTGGACATTTTGGTCCCCCCCAAACACCCAATTAGAAGCCTCGTATGATAGGAACTAGAATAAAGTAGGAGAATTAACTGAATCTAAGATTTTGATTGGTTACTGAGAATGTGGGAGAAGAAATAAACGAGAAAGGATTGTATCTTATATGTTGTTGTCATATTGGACCTCAGAGAGAAAGGAGTCTGTTAGGCTGAGCCTAATACAATTGTCCTCTAATTTTTCTGAAGCATATGAAACAAGGTCTACAAGTCTCTGCTTTGCTGCTATGTGGTTGCAATTTTTCTTGTCTTTACGAAGTACTGGACTATTTGCTTGAAGACTTGAAATTTTTGTGTAGTGAATGTGTTTACTGCTAGAGTTAAGCATGTGTTATGTAGTTGTTTTCATCAATTGTATACATGATGGCTTGATAAATTGATATAGTGTACTGAAATTATGCAATCTACATGTTTGACTTTTTAGAATATGAATCTCTTAAACGAAGAAACAGTGAAGGGAAAATTTCGTGAGGATTTTGTTCCATACTTGTAAATTTTGTTACTTTCTAACTTTTCCATGGACCATGTGATTTTCCATAAGAAGTGGCCAGAAAAACTGTGTTTCCTCCGGGGCAGATGATGAATTATTCAACTTTTGTAAAATTCTGCTGCCTTGGAAAACTATGGCATCACTAAGTTTTAACTTGCTGCAGTGTAAATATCTAGTACCTAGTTCATATTGTTCCTATTGGCATTTCTGATTTGTAACTGCAAGAACATGCTGTGCATTTCTTTCCAATTCCTGTATCCGTGGTACTGTCTTTTTCATTTTACAGACTGAAAAGTTTTCATGTCTATGCAGGTCACGCACAGCTGTTGCTCCTTTGGAAAGGTTGAAAATATTGCTACAGGTTGGTTTAGATTCAATTATTATATTTTTTATTGCAACTGAATACTTCAAGCTTGTTTATAAATTCTCAGACACTGATAAATATCAAATCTATGATCAGTAATTAGCTCTGGCAATATGCAGGTCCAGAATTCCCATAACGTAAAATACAGCGGAACAATTCAAGGATTGAAATACATATGGAGAACTGAGGGTTTTCGTGGACTGTTCAAAGGAAATGGTACTAACTGTGCACGCATTATACCAAACTCTGCGGTCAAGTTCTTGAGCTATGAGCAGGCTGAAAAGTAAAGTTTTCTGCACAAAGTCTATGTTGAATTGATTACCTTGGTATCTAGTTTATGATTTTTTTTTTTGTTGGTGTTAATGGCTTTTAATTTGGGGCCTAGTTTTTAATTTTTTATTTTGTATTGTTACTTATCAAAAAAAAAAAAAAATTTTGTATTTTTGGCCATATGGGTGCAACATGAATTCTTTAGCCAAACTGAATTTGTTGGGAGTGTGGTCTGTTGAGTTTGGTTGACGGGGCTGTTGATTGTGAACATGTAGCTGTCATAAGTTGCTAGTTATATTTGCAATGCCAAATCGCATCAAACATTCAAAAGCGGAGGAAAACTATTTGAAATAATGATAACATGGGATCACTACCATTTGGGTTTTAATGATGAGCCAGAGTAATATAATCATGAACATGTTTAAACCTTTTCTCCTTAATGTATGTTTGGGAAAAAAAACATGACAGTCATGCTTCCACCTATCTACTGTACATAACTATTTAGTTATGTATACTTTGGTGTTGTATTAATGAGGACAATTGATTAATAATCCCTTATTATTATATGACAGGAGAATCTTGCAACTATATCGGCAGCAAACTGGCAATGGTATGTCCATCTGTACCATCATTTTTTGTCAACCCGATGGGTTAGAGCATTCACAGCAGAGTCCCTATATGGTGTTCCCTCTCCTAAATTTAGGAAAAGTTCAAAAAAAACACAAAAATGGGGTCCACAGCAGATTCCCTACTGAATCCCTAAAGGCTGGGTTTTGAACAGTTGAACCCAATACATTGGGTTCAACTGTTCAAACCTGGTCAATAATTTAATCAAAAAATTCCAAACTCTCTTTCCTCTCACGCCTGACCCCCTCTCTTCTTCACGCATCCTCTCCTTTCTTCCCCACCCAGTTCACGAACATGACCAGAAAGCCGGAGGAAAGAGATGCAGACAGAGGGGAGAGAGCCGGAGCCGGAGACGATGCAGACGATAGAGAGAGACAGAGACGAGAGGGAGAGAGCTGGCGACGAGAGGGAGACGACAGAGAGCGACGGAGACGAGAGGGAGCCGACGGAGAGAGGGAGAGAGCCCGACGAGAGGAGACGACAGAGACGAGGGAGACGACGGACGAGAGCGACGGAGACGAGAGGGACGAGAGCCGGAGACAGATCGGAGACGACGGAGAGAGCGACGGAGACGAGAGGGAGAGAGCCGGAGATCGGAAGAAGAAGAAATCTGAAAAATAAAATAAAATAAAATAATGTTATAAATATTATTTTAATGATATAGGGAAATGGTTAGGGAATCTATTGTGGGGTGTTTTTAAATAGGGAAGTAAAAAGTAGTTTGGTTCCCTAAATTTAGGAAAATTTAGGGAAAATGACAGGGAAGCTGCTGGGAATGCTCTTATGCAATTGTTTTTGCCTGAACTAGACACCTTGGGAGACTTGGTTTTAACATAATGATTTGTCTCCCATTTTCTTTTTGTCGGCGGCGGAGTGCCTGGTAGAAGAACTATGAGATGGGTCCTCTTTGTTTCTTCATGGTCATGTAATAAACCAATATGAAAATGAAGGCATGAAAAATCTCATTTAGCATCATTTTAGATTTTATAATGCATTTGCTTACTAGATGTGAGAAGTACTTCAGAGCTGTTGCCTGCAGTGGCATCTAAAACTGCCTGATTTGTTTGGGCTTAGCTGTGAATTATACTTTAGATGTATTAGAGCATCTCCAGCAGATGCTCTAAAACCTCCATATTGTGTATATTTAGCTAATATGAGGCAAAAACCACATCCAATAGCTTGTCTTCTCCTTATCTAAAACACATGTTTTGCTTTTTGATTAGCTACTTTTGGGCAAACACTATAGCTTATGTATTCTTCTTTTAACCATTTCTCTCTCTTCTCTCTTTGGTTGGTTTAAGAAAATGATAAAAAAATACTGAGTAATAATATTTAAAGAAAATAGAGAATAGAATAGAAAATCTGTTGGAGTTGGTATTGAAAAAGTAGTTGGTAAAGTAGAAAATTGTGCTTTTTGATTAGCTAAAATGCATAACATTGCTAGGGATGCTCTTATGTGTAAATTATGCTAGGATAAATGAAGAATGAAAGACGGTTGTTCTCTTTTTCCTATGCTTATATTGTTTGATTTTGTTTTTTTGGCTCTTTTGGTTTTTCATCTTTCAATTGCAATGTGCTTTGCTTTCATAATTTTCTTGCTCCTTTTGCCCATACTTTTTAGGTGCTTCTCTTGTATACACTTTGTATACTTGGAGATTTTGATTCATTATAAAAAAAAAAAAAATTGCAATGTGCTTTGGAACTTCTACTGATGCTTTGCTGTAATGAAATTTTTCTAATTGCTAAGCTACCTTCATGAGTCTCTTTTGGTATTATTTGCATTGACATGGTTGTTCATGCTTTTTCGTCTGGTGTTGCTTTCAATTTAGCTGTGCAATTTTAGCAATTTTCATGTTGCCTGATTGGTTAAGTTACCATGTGATGTGCATTGCTACTACATAACATTTGGGTTTTTATTTTTTTGCCACGTTTTGATGAGGTCGAATTTGGTCATGTTAATGTTTTAATCTCTAACATATAGTAATGGAACTCATGTTTCCTTTTTATGCTATCATTTCACCTGGGCATTTGCAGGTGTCTATGGTTCTAATTCTGATAAGGATAGAAGGCTTCTTTAGGATGAGTTGGCTGACATGCTCAGTTGGTGTAACTTGCCTTAGTGCATTAGGCGTGATTTTAATGTTGCCAGGTTCCTTAGTGAGAGACTCGGAGTAGCTTGCTTATGCCTAGCTATGGTGGAGTTATGTGACTTCATTTTTTTTCATGGTTTGATGGACCTACCCCTTGTTGGTGGTACTTATACTTGGTCGAACAATCAGGAGTCTCCCTCTTGGTCCAAGTTTGATAGATTTCTTGTTTCTCTAGCTTGGGAAGTACTGTTTTCGGGTATGTTCCAGAGAAGGCTTTATAGCTTTGCTCGGATCATTTCTCGATTCTCCTTAACCGTGGCAACTTTCATAGGGGAAGTAGGCACTTCAAACTTGAGAAGATGTGGTTGAAGTCTGAGGGTTTTGTGGATAGGGTGAAACAATGGTGGGACTCTTATCACTTCCAAGGCTCTCCGAGCTTTATTGTGGCTAGTAAGCTCAAGGCTTTGAAAAATGATTGAAGGAGATGGAAGGAGGAGGTGTTTGGCGATGTAGGGAGAAAGAAAAAGATCTTTTGGGAAGAGCTATGTGCTTTTAATATCATTGAAGAAGAGAGGGTATTAGGCGATAGAGAGAGAATGAAGTAGGCAGAAGTATTAATTGAGTTAAAGACATCTGCTCTCATTGAGTAGGTGAGTTGGAGGCAGAGATCTAGGGCTTTGTGGTTAAGGGAGGGTGACAAGTGCATGAGTTTTTTCACAAAGTGGCTAACTCTAATAGGAGGAAGAACTCCATTGACTCCTTGTTGATTGATGACACTTTCTTCAAACTGGGTGGAGATCAGCAAGCGCATTGTCTAGTTTTATAAAAAGTTGTATACCGAGCAATTCAACTAGCAGCTTTTGATGGATGGCCTTTCCATTGATTCTATTGGTGAGGCTAAGGCTATTTGGTTGGAGAGAGAATTTGAGGAAAGGGAGGTGTTGGAGGTAGTGAAAGCAATGAATAGTAACAAGTCGTCGTGCCCTAACGGTTACTTTATGGCGTTCTTCCAAGCTTGCTGGGATGCTTTAAAAGAAGACATTATGAAGGTCTTTCGTGACTTTCATGCTAGAGGTAAGTTTGAACAGAGCCTTAATGCTACATTCATTGACATCATTCCAAAGATTTCAGAGGTTGTTGATCCTAAAAACTTTCGCTGGATTAGTCTTGTGAGTGGCATTACAAAATTATTGCTTAGATTTTAGCAAATTGGCTAAAGATGGTGTTGGAGAAGATTATTTCAAAATTATTTATCCAGGGAAGGCAAATCCGAAATCCTATTCTTATTGCCAATGAATGTCTTGATAGTAGAATAAGATATGGGGAGCCAGGTGTACTCTGGAAGTTGTACTTAGAAAAAGCAATGGGTTACTAGGTTTATGGAAGGGTGATTGGGATTGAATTGCAAACTCCTTTTGGGTCGGAGAGACTACAATTTTTCACTTAGGGTAGGAGAACACCAAAGTGCTCTGCTCAGGGTGGGAGAATACCACAATTCACCAATATTTTCTTTGTTTTTCATTGACAACAAAATGGTACTTAAATAGAAATAAAGTAGATAACACCTAAAGTTCGAATATTCAAATACATATTATCTCTAATCCTAATAACCTAATGATAATATTAAATAGTCTAATCCTAATGACCTAATCTTAATTTAAAATAATGTAATATCTTACCCTAATTGTATCCCTATCATTCCTCCCTCCTTAAAAGGACCTTGTTCCCAAGGTCCACTCAATACAATTAAAGGCCCACTTTCACCTAAAATCCCCCCCGGAGAGAAGCTTATCTCGTCCTTTCTTTCCACTTCTATGCTGGGTCTTACTGCTGCCACTGATCGAGCTTCATCTTTTCTTCAAATCTTTCATTTCCTTTTTCTTTTTTTAAACCAAAAAAAAAAAAAAGACTTCTTCTTCGTCTTCTGAGCCAAACAAACAGGCATCTATTTGTTCCTTTCACACCAATAGCAAAAACACGCTTCAGGGATCAGTTACGGTGGCATTTGGCAGCCCGGTGGCAACGCTAGCGAGTTTGGTGGAGGCGCGGTAGATATGGGGCGGCACTGGACAAGGCTCGTTGGTTGCGCTGCGATCTGTGGCTGGGTGGTGGCACACGAGTTGTCTGGCAGTGTTGGCGGTGCGGGCTGAGGAGATGGCGATGTGGGATGCTAGCTCCGGTGATTTCTGGCGTGACACGGGTTGTTCTGTTGGTTTTTGGTGGTTTTAGCTTCTTTTCAGGTGGGGGTCCTAGGTCTTAGTCTGGGCTGGTCTGTGGTGTATGTGGAAAGGCGTCAGACACTGGGTATGCTAGTGGATGTTGCGATGTGTGAGTTGTGGGTTGATGGCAGGCTGTTTGATGGACTAGTTGTGGGTTATTGGTAGACGAGGTTGACTCAGGCGATGGAATCTGCACCGAGTTTTGCAGTGAAGACTCTTCTTGAGTTCTGGATGTGTTTTCCAGAATTTCTTTCAAGATACGTTCCATGCGTTGCAGCCATGTATCATAATTCCCTTGGGATAGTTTCCGTATTTCGTCTTTGAGCTCTTGCATGTCCGCTTCCAATTTTTGGATCTGATCTTCGTCTGTAGCCATGAGAGCCGTGATGCTTATATGGGTTGTTTGAATAAAAAAACTATTGGACTAGTTGGAATGACTCTAATACCAAGTGATGGCTTACTGGGTTTATGGAAGGTTGATTGGGATTGAATTGCAAGCTCCTTTTCGGGTAGGAGAGACCACAATTTTCCACTTAGGATAGGAGAACACCACAATATGTCACTCAGGACTGGAGAATACCACAATTCACCAATATTTTGTTTACCTTTTCATTAACAACAAAATGGTCTTTAAATAGAAATACAAGTAGATAACACCTAAAGTTCGAATATTCAAACTCAGATAAACTCTAATCCTAATAACCTTATCATCATATTAAATAATCTAATCCAAATTGCCTAATCTTAATTTAAAATAATCTAATCTTCTAATCCTAATGAGTTGGAATAGAATTCCAACTCAACCTATCTTACACTAATCTTCTTCCTAGCAAAAAGCCTATGTTCATGTTAATTGGGATTTTTCTGTTGTACATGCTGAGGAGGTGTGGTTTTTGGGGAAAGTGGTGCTCTTGAATAGCTCATTGTATATCCTAGGTGCGTTTTTCGGTTTTGGTGAACGACACTCCCATATGTTTTTAGTAGCTCCCACGGCTTGAGACAAGGGGACCCTTTGTCTCCTCCGTTGTTTCTCATTGTGATGGAAGCTTTGGTTAGGATATTTTTGTTACGGTGAGTGGGGGCTTGGTATCTGGCTTCTCTATGGGGACAAGAATGTTGGTGGGATTGATATCTATCACTTTTTGTTTGCAGACGATACTTTGATTTTCAACGAGGCTGATCTAGATGATCTATGTCATTTGCGGTGCTTGTTCTTATGTTTTGAAGCTATCTCGGGCTTGAAGGTCAATTTGGCTAGTCAAAATTGGTTCTTGTGGGTAATCTTGCTGATGTGGATGGGTTGGCTAGTATTATGGGTTGTGGAGTTTTTTCTTTGCCTTTGAAGTATCTTGGTCTTCTGTTGGGGGTCTTCTATAAGGCCAAGTCTATTTGGAACGATGTTATTGAAAGGATAAAATGTCGGTTGGCTAGTTGGAAAATGATTTATTTGTCTAAAGGTGGTAGGGTTACCCTTATTAAGAGTACACTTTCTAATTTACCTACGTTCTTCATGTCCTTCTTTCCTCTCCTTGTGGGTGTTGCAAACCATAGTTTGAAGCTTCAACGTGATTTGTTATGGGATGGGCTAGGCGAAAAGTTCAAATATCATTTGGTAAGTTGGTTCAAGGTTTGTTCTCCCATCTTTGAGAGAGAATTGGGGGTCTGGAACTTGCTAATGTTCAATTGTGCTCTTTTAGGAAAATGGCTATGGCGCTATGTGCATGAGAGAGAGGCTTGTTGGAGAGTTGTGGTGGACTCTAAATTTGGCAGTTCGTGGGGTGGGTGGTGTTCTAATGAGCCTCTTCAAGTAATGGAAGAATATTAGGAGAGGTTGAGGGAAGTTTTCAAACCATACTAGATTTGAGATGAGAGATGACTCTAAGGTTAGATTCTAGTATAATCTGTGGTGTGGGGTTATAGCCCTTAAGGAAGCCTTTCCAGATTTGTATGGCATTGCTTGTGCGAATGATGTTTCTATTGCGGCTCACTTGAAGCTTTAGAGTGGCTCCAATCAATAGAATGTAAACTTTGCTAGAGTGGCTCATGATTGGGAGGTGGATGTCTTTGCCTCGTTCTTCAGGGTGTTGTATTTAGAGCATGTGAAGACAAGCTTTGGTGGGTCCCTTTCAAGAGAGGTTTGTTTGATGTTAAATCCTTCTACAGTTTCATGGTTCGTAATTATGGCTTTCGTTTCCCTTGGAATAGCGTTTGACGGACTAAGGTCCCTTTGAGGGTGACCTTTTTTGCTTGGTCAGCGGTCCTAGGAAAGATCCTTACCATGGACAATATGAGAAAATGACATGTCATTGTGGTCGATATGTTCTGTATATGTAAAAGAAATGAGAAGTCCGTGGATTATCTTCTTCTCCATTATGAGGTTGATCTGGGCTATCTTAGGTTATGCCTAGATGAATAGTCGACTTATATGCCTGTTGGTGGACTACTGGAAGCGCTGGAAGATGGTGCATGGTGCATTCATGTCTTTTGTTGTGTTTATGGAGGGGAAGAAACGATAGAAATTTTGAGGACTATGAGAGGACTTTGAAGGAGATTAAGTCTTTATTTTTCTATGTTCTATATCTTTGAAAAACTGCTTTTGTTTATCCTTTAGTGATTAGTTATCATGATTTTCTTGTTCTTTTTTCTTCTAGTTACGTGTTTTCTCATGTATGCTTCTTGTGTACCTAGGAATGCCTTACACTTTTAAGAATAGTTTGATTATTTATAAAAAAATAACTATCAAATGTCTTTTATGTGTCCACCTTTACGAAATTTATTGGGACAGCTTGCTTTCCACCTGCTTCTAATATTACAAAATGGAACTGATGAATTTATCCTTATGGCTACACAAGAACTTCATTAGTAAGACATGATTGTAAAATAACTCGAATGAACTTCATTTTGTGTGTCGTAGGATTCAGAAATGGATAGATGGCACTTGATGGAGGACATATGTGTTATCTAATGCACTTTCTTGTTACTCCTGCAGAAGATGCTCAGCTCACTCCTCTTTTGCGTCTTGGGGCTGGGGCATGTGCTGGGATAATTGCCATGTCAGCAACTTACCCAATGGACATGGTACGAGGCAGGCTAACTGTACAGGTGCTTAGTCTTCTAACTCTAATCCATTTGATTTTTCTCTCTCTATGATGGAAGCTGCTCGGACCATCAACATTCAGACTAAGCTGCAAAAAGAGATTTACAGCTGTAGTTTAGTTCTTTAAGGGAAATTTTTTTGCTTGTTTGGAGCCTCTCGTGTATACTACTTGTGTATTGAAGAGCGCCTTACGCTTTTTAATAAATTCTTACTGATAAGGTATCCTTTTATTTTTTTGGTGATTAGTAGGGATCATGCATAGGTAATTAGCATTGTAAGATTTTAACTTTTTCATGGGTCTTATATTTGCAGACAGAGAAGTCTCCTTATCGGTACAGAGGAATTTTCCATGCTCTATCAACTGTGCTCCGGGAAGAAGGCCCACGGGCTTTGTACAAGGGCTGGGTTCCTTCTGTTATTGGAGTTGTAAGTAGTTTTTCGTTCATATTTTTGGCTATTACTTGGGACTAGATAATTACGGCCAGGATGACTGCATATACTTGTTCTTGATCCTTGAGGATAGAGCCAGTTAAAAAAAAAAAAACCAAAATCTCTGTCTGTTTAATCATATCTTCATCTATCCGCAGCTAAAGTCCTGGTTGTCTTAACAATTGTCTAGACATTGTTCTTGTGGAGATTTTTGCCTCTACCAGTGACTATATTTTTATTTTCTTCAAAAGAAGAAAATAGAGATGCTGAAGAAACTTTTGGTGGCCTTAATATGAACAAGTATACCTTGAGGCTTGAGTCTGGTTATCTTGATTGATTACTTTTTTAGCTTTCTAATAGGGCCTCTTCTCTTCTAAATCTCAAAGTTGTCAAACACTCCCCCCCCGCCACAGACTCTTTTCGCCGATTCTTTTCTTTCTCTTTTTTCTTTTTTTTTTTTTTCTTTTTTGTAATGCGATTCTTGTATTGAGTTGTTATTTATGGGATAATTGTCTAAACTTACGTTCCTCTGGATTTTCTTCTGCTGTTGAGAGATAACTGGGGAAGATGAAGGGAGATGAAATTCAAATATTGGATACATATTCTTGTTCCCTTTTCTGCTGATGCTTAATACTAATTAATCATGTTCTTTTTAGTGCTTTTAATTTATCTTTCCAGATTTTTGTGTGACCTTGGGAAGATACTTTCTCTAAACGCAGTATGCAGATTTATATTCTCTGTGGTATGTCTGCAGATTCCATATGTGGGTCTCAACTTTGCTGTGTATGAATCTCTAAAGGATTGGTTGATTAAAAGTAGACCATTTGGACTGGTTGAGGACTCCGAGTTGAGTTTGACAACAAAGTTGGCATGTGGGGCTGCTGCTGGAACTGTGGGACAAACTGTTGCTTATCCTCTTGATGTTATACGTCGACGAATGCAGATGGTGGGATGGAATAATGTTGCTTATGTTGTCGGTGATGGGAGGAGCAAGGCCCCACTCGAATATACTGGGATGATTGATGCATTCAGGAAAACTGTTCGGCATGAGGGCTTTTTGGCATTGTACAAGGGTTTGGGCCCCAATTTTGTTAAGGTCAGTCTCCTATTACCTGCGATCTATGTTATAAGAAATGTAGGAATAACCTTAGGTCAAACTGGTATGGCACTTTCAAATAGAACTCTGGATCACCAAATTGAATATTAGAGCATTCATAGCAACTTCCCTTTGATTTTTCTTAAATTTTGGAAACAAAACTACTTTTAGCTTCCCTATCTAAATACACTTCACAATAACTTTCCTTAGTTTTCCTTATACCATTAAAATATTATTTTATTTCAAAATACAAGTTCTCTACTTACTCTCACTTTTTTTCAAAATTCTAACACAATCCCCGATGAAAGGCAAAAAGAAGAGAGAGAAGAGAGAAATATTTTGGATTAAAATAATAGATAGGGAAACTATAGGGAAGTTCAACTTCCCTATACATTGGGTAGCACTGTAGCATACTCAATGTTTAGAGAACCTATAGGGAAACTGCTGTAAGTGGTTTTCTGTGATTTTTTTTTGAGATTTTCCTATATTTAGGGAAATGAAGCAGCTATAGGGTAGCTGCTGTAAATGCTCTTAGACGCACTTGGCTAATTGCCATTATTCCTGACATCGAGTGATTATGGCACTTCTTTTCGTAGAAATGGAGAAATATCGAGATTTAGGACTAAAATTCTACTTGCCATAAGGGAGGGAAAAGAGAGACTCTAAATCCTATAAAATGTCTGTGTTGTGCAGACCTTTTATTTGGCTGGCAAGCCAAGTTTCCATCGTGTATGGGTTATGTGTCAAATATTGGATTGTTTAAGAGGTTTTGAACCCATTTGAACTGCTATAAGATTTAGAGTTTGGGTGCTCCAGAAATTCCAGAAATTAGTTGATTTAAAACCTTCTAGTCTTACAGATTCTGGCCCGTGGGATGCCCAACATAAGGTGCATCTAGATGTGGGCCCTGAAGTGCTGGGATATATACCTTTTATGGAGGCA
The DNA here is from genome assembly GCA_900184695.1 of Betula pendula. Lineage (NCBI taxonomy): Eukaryota > Viridiplantae > Streptophyta > Magnoliopsida > Fagales > Betulaceae > Betula > Betula pendula. Next base: position 78,901 of record FXXK01001336.1, read on the forward strand.
TTTATTCTTTGCAGTCTCGAATTTGTCCTAGTACTTGTAGAGTAGTAGTGTAAACTTTATGATTAGTGTCAAGAGTTCATAGTGAGAGGCGTTTGTTTGTTGAGGTCAGTCTTTGTGCCTCATACTATAATAGTATGATAATACTATTGGAAATCAAAATGATATGTTAGAGAGAATTTTATTGGAATAAGGATTAAAATCTAACCCGAGAAGTATCTCAATTGGCTTGGGACCATACCTCATGAAGTGGAGTTCACTAGTTCGAATCTCCAACTCCCTCTCCCTTTCCTTAGGGTCAATTACTTATAAAAAAAATGATTAAAATTTGATATGGCTAATTTGAGGTAGTCGAGCCTGCAATACAATAGCACCAAGCCAAGAAGGGTTTTCATGTCATTCTCAGCCTCGCGGAATCTTTAAATAGACTTCATACTAACAAATTTTCTGACAAATTGGACCTCACTGTTGAATTTAAACAACCCGCAACAATGGGCTTTGATTAATCTAAAAATTGAATTTAAATGGACTAAAAAGTGGGCTTGTTGACCAACAGTAACTGGCAGTGAACCTGATGTAGGACAACCCAAGGGCACCGTTCGAGCAGTGGTGTATAAAAGGAGCACCCCAGAAAACACTGCTTGAACTGTCTTCAGCCATGGAGTATAAATGGAAAGCATTTTTTTACGGTCTCGAGATCCCATCCAATTTTCATCCCAATTTTGTTTGAAATTCAGCATTATTAGCTTCCATTTTTAGATTAGGATTTACCAACTTTGTTGAAGTTTTTCTTTATTAGATTATTTACTTGCCTTTTTGAGACCGTCTTCTTGTAATAAGTACTGCAGAAACAAACAATTGTTGGCAGTTTTTGAGTGATAATAAAAAAAATTCAAGTGTTCTTTAGAGTTACTGTCTCGTTGTTTTTGCATATAGAAGACGCCGTTCTTGTGTGCGGTTATCTTTCATTAGCTTCCACTACGTCAAGTAGTATCAGAGCAGGCATTATCTTGATCCAATGGCTAATTAGCGCAACGGCAGCAATCTCTCTAACGACATCGATCATGAGGGAGGAGAGGCTCTCTTGAGGGCTAAGTTCATGAAGTTTTAAGACGAGATGCTGTAAGCAACACGAAAATTTGGGACACAATTGTTAGACTGATGGGGGAACCCGTTTAGAATTGTGGTGATGACAAGGCTCGTAATGACGATGGAATTCATGCTCGACCTGTTCATAAACGTAAGTATGAACCTTTGAATAGGCAACCAGCCTACGAAGAGAATCTCAATGATGACGAGGAAGCTGTCGTTAGAAAAACAACCAAAGGGGTTGGCTCAAGTGGTAAGAGTCTTGGTCTTGGTGGCGTTCCCATCAGGTCTAATGTTCAAATTTTCTTGGGTGCAAACAATTCTTTGCGATCACGTCCGATGGTAAAGCCGGAGTCTTACCCGATTTGTGTGAAGGAGGCGCTTTGTACGGATTCAAAGTTTGCCTGATAGGGGTGGGTATACGAAGTGACTTTGCCTTGAAAGGGTTCTCCCATCATCAAAAAAAAAAAAAACCCGTGCGGCCACAACCCTTTGAGTCGTCGCAGGGTTTGCTTGACAGAGGTGGGTACATGAAGTGGCTTTGCCTTGGAAGGATTCTCCCATCATCAAAAAAAAGAAAAACAACCCGTGCGGCCACAACCCTTTGAGTTGTCGCCCATCACTTCCTCAACAAGAAGTGCAACTTGTCAATACAGTCAATGTAATAGAGCAGAATGGAGACTCTTTTAGAGAAGTTAGTAGGGGCAGCGGTCGGCACAACAATGGGCTTTGATTAATTTAAAAATTGAATTTGAATGGCCTAAAAAGTTGGGCTTGTTGACCAATAGTATCCAACGGTGAACCCGATTCAACTCTTAAAAGTTTGATCAGATTTTTTGCCCAATTTAATTGCGTCTGTCCCCGTGGCAGCCATTTGGCTTTTCACGCGTTAACCAGGACATGCGTCACTCATGCGATGAGCCACGCCCCCAGCATTTAATTTCTCATCCGACACCCACCTACCCTTGCCATGCGTCCATCATTCAACCATGCTTTGAAAAACTGTAATTGATCCCAACCATTGATCTTTCCTTCAAGTGATTTGAACACTTGGTCACCCTCATTCTATGCAGCCTTTCCTCTCATTTCTCGTTCTGTCCTTATTTCTTTCATGGCCGAATGAGAAACCACGGCTGTTGATCTTTCTTTCAACTGATCTAAACACTTGAATTATTCAGCTCTTAGATATTGCAAATTTGTCATGTTTGCTCAAAATTTAGGAAAATTGTCCCATGAGGGCCTGAGTTTTTACCATTGACAAACAAGGGCTCGAGTTTTTGATTTTACAATTAAAGTGCTTGAGTTTTTGCCTTGTGACAAATAGGTTCAACCGTCAAAGTTTATGTCAATCTCTTAACGAGGGATATGCTAGCTATCATTTTGTCAATGTCAGATCAATAAATACGTGTCACATGTGTCTTAGATCCATGTCACCATGCCACATGTATTTATGTCAAAAGGAAAACAAAAAAATAAGGGAAAAAAAATGAAAGAATGGGGGTGAAGATCCACCCTCCTGCTCTGCAGAGGGAGGCAAATGGAGGATGGCTCTACCCCGACGGAGGGTGTGGGTGGGGGGTGCTCCACCTTTGCAGGGTGGAGATCCACCCCCACAATGGGGCAAGGGTGGAGATCCCCACCCCTGCACAACCTTAAGGGGTGACTCCACCTGAACAGAGGTGTGCGGCAGTGGAGCCACCAGTGTTGCCCCCTTTGAGGTGGGGGTGGAGACACTCTCCACCGCCTTCCTTTGCAAGGGATGGAGGGTGGATCTCTACACTCTTTTTTTTAAAAAAAAAAAAAAATTAATTTTAATTTTTTTAACTTCAGTTTTTGCCCATAATTGCTTATGTGACATGGTGATGTGGATCTGGATACATGTGGCATGTTTTTATTGATCTGATGTGGACAGAATGACAGCTGGCAGATTCTCTGTTAAGAGATTAACAGAAAATTTGATGGCTGAACTTGTTTGATATAGGGCAAAAATTCAGCCCCTTATTGTCAAAATTATAAACTTGGGTCCTTATTTATCACAAGAGTAAAACTCAGTTCCTTATGGGACAATTTCCCCAATATTTACCCAATTTCTCTAAAATATGCTTTGACCTTGGATTGCTTCCAATTTCCCTTTTGAGCTCTCTGCTTATAGGTGCCGTAGACTTAAAATCAAGTCATTTAAATGTTGCTGATAAAGATTCAAATCTTTTAGTTGGTTTATGAAATTGATATTCACTTATTAAGTTTAATGAACATATCTTTCTCTGCATTAGGGCATTGTTTGATGTGCTGTCTATCTTGTTCAGGTGGTTCCATCTATAGCAATTACATTTGTGGCATACGAGTGGGTGAAGGACATTCTGGGAGTTGAGATCAGAATCTCTGACTGAAGTGTGGGGAACTTCATGATAATTATTGAACAAGTGTGCTATTTTTTTGTAGGCAAGGGGGTAGAGAGAGGTAAACTAGGGGTAATTTCTTCCTTCTGGTTTCTTCAAGAATGAGTTAGAAGCACATTTGTGCCTGTGTTATATATTATTTTCCCTTGTTTTTCCTATCTATGTTTCCTTATGAACATGCTTTAGCTTTCAGCTTCTCATTGATATTCTGTCTCAATAAATGTTTCGACAATGCAAGAACGCATTTGCATGCCTTTCCAGCAGAGCTAGGAAAGCTTTTTCTGAGTATATTTGCTGTGATATGTGTTCCTGCTCTCTCTCTCTCTCTCTCTCCCTCTATCAGTGGATCATTTGTTTAATTGGAGATGGAGATGAATATAGATGCTAACTTTTCAAGCATAGAGAGATGGAGATGAATAATGCTCTATTTCCCAACTGGTTTCAGTATGTTTTGTAGTTTCTTTATACTTCTCATTGAAGTTGTTTTTTTTAATTCAATATAAGAACATTGATAACGTAAAGGTAATTTAACAAGAAAAAAGAAAAAGAAATGAACTTAATGGAGCTTCCTTTTTCGTTTGCTTTTTCCAGTGGTCAATTATGAGAACACGATATGAATAGCAAAATTATCAATCTATTAATGAGAAAAATGTAAAATATTGAATTACATCTCTCTCTCTCTCTCTCTCTCTCTCTGCGATCTGCTTTTTATTCTTGGTAGGCATTTTCTGTTACATTCTTCTGCCATGCCTGGTAAGAGGAAGACATTATAAAAAATCTTGATGTTCACTAGCAAGAAAATGCAGCTTTTCTCTGTTACCGAAGGCTGAATCTGTATAATCTTCGTAAAAGACATAAAATTATACCTGGAATCACGTACAGTTGCCTGCATCCTTGGTGTTCGCCGCATGAACTTGACTCCATTTATTTTACGTCTTTTGCTTTCTAATCCTGATATGCAAGCTTCAGCTTCATTGTCTTCTGCACTTTTCCTTTCAATGTCCACGTGATTTAAGCGTTCTTCCTCGGATAACGAGATTGATGAAAGAAACACGATAAGGAGGTTCAGCACAGGCAAAAAAGACGTGTTCCAATCATCATTTTCTTTCTCTTCTTGCACCATCTCAATTTCTTCTTGTGTTTCTTTAGCAGGTTGTGCCATTTTTGCTAATCAGCAACAACCGGAATTATGAATATGATAGCGAGAAAACAAGTAAACAGACCAAAAATAATCATATCTTTGAGAAATGGTAGAAACAAAGCCCGCGAAAAAATTGTAAATGATTTCTTTTTCTTGGTTTGCATCATCGTTACAATATTGTTTGGTAAAAAGGTGATGCAGTTTCTCCATGGGAATCTGTTTGGTTGCTGAGAAGACGCTGAAAAGAAACTCTTGAATCATACGAATCAGGATATGAAAGAGAACAGAAACTAACCTGGTGAAAACTGATTAACCGAAGCAAGTGGCTGAATTTGTGCTTTGAATTTTTGCTTTCTGACAGGTACTCACAGTTCTGTAACCGGTATTACTTATTAGTTTTTTGTATCCCAGCCATCCCCCAAAGGGCAAAAAAAAAAACAAGAAAAAGTGGCTAAAAATTGAGATACCTCTATTGCAATCTAAAAATTGAGTTACTCATTTGTCTAATTGGAGTAATTACCGTTAATTTAGTTAGATTGTTTGTTATTTATGGACAGATGATCGTAAATTTTTCCTTATTTACAGGAGTTTAGAACAACACGTAGGCCTAATAGGCTGTTAAGAAACTAAGAAAGTGTTGTGGAAAAATAGAAAGATATTGAAAAGTGTTTTAGGTTTTTGGATTTTAAAAAAGTGAAATTTAGAAGTATTTTCGGTGTGAGCACATTTACTTGGCGTTTGGTTAGGAAATCTAACATTCCCCTGGCATCCACATTCTCATGTGATGCCTAAAAATCTGGATTTTCAAGAATGTGACTAAACTCGTATTTAAGAATAATTAGGAATCTGGTAGGTTTCTTGAGAATATGAGATTCCTATTTTTGGTTTATTTATAGGCATCATGTATGAATTATTTATGCTTTCTAAAATATTTGCATTTTTTCTCTCTTCAAGTGTATGAGGCTGTTTGATAAAAAAAAAATAAAATTAAAATTAGGGAAAAAAAAGATGTGAAACTAGTTTCTCTGGTTGCACCATTTGCAATAAGCCTTATTCATTTGCTTGATTGTGGTTGTTGTTCCCTTTGGGGAGGGTCAGTTTGTAATCAGGGAATTCTGAACTTGAGTAGCTGTAGTGCTGTGTTTTGTTCTTCAAAGATTAATGGAATGAAACTCCCAAAAAAAAAAAACCCTTTATACATTAAGTTGTGCTTGTCACAAACGAATAAAAATACAGATGCAAGGAGTAATATATATATATATTTTCTGAGAAGTCAAATCAAGGTATTCCTACCTCTTTTTAAAAGCTATCATTATAATCTAATCAACAATGCCTTTATCCCAATTGCTTGGATCAGCTGCATGAGTCTTTTCCGGCCATTCAACTCTGTCTTTGTTCATATTTGTGAAATGAAAGAGTGAAGCTTTTGTTGAGGCAGATGATTTGGAAACATGGAAGTCTAGGGGAGATCAGAATCTGAGGCATGACCAGAAGATGTTCTCTGTAATCTTGGACTCATCACCATTAGCTGGCTTTCTGAACTTATTCTCAAACTACGCCCACAAGGTGTCAGTTGTGGAGGTCTCACGGATCGCTCTTTTGGTGTTCCTGTGACTGTAACCAAATAAAAGAAAACCGATTGGATTGATCCGTTACAGGCTTCCTTTAAAAAAAAAAAAACACACAAAAAAAAAGAAAAAAGAAAATAAGAGGTGATTGATTGGAGAACATGTAAAAAAATGATTTTCTTGATTGAAAGTAGACACTGCCTTCTATACTGAAATTTTAGTGGTGAACCAGAGCTTCTTCATAATAATTACTTGGACTAATAATAGGTTTGCCTTTCCCTTTTCTTTAAGAAAACCTTTCAGAATACATTTCAAGCAGTGTTAGATGCAAGAACAAGTTGTTCCAAGCGGTCATTGCAGATTGGTGAACAATTCTAGTTCTCCACTGGTTGCATTGTTAGAATATTAATTAAATAATTAAATTCACTAATTTATATCAGCTTAAATTTTTGGAATAAGTGATGATTCAATATAAAATCAGAGCAATATGTCATAAGTTTGAACCATGACTCCACAATTCATCCAATTTCAATTAAATATTTCTTGGATTTGGAATTTAAGATTGTTATTAGGCAGCATGCTTAGTCTGTCTATATTAGTCTCTGTGACAACTGGTTTCATCTTTCTCTTTTGTCCAAATAAATGTTGCATAGATAAAGGATATGAAATGTTGGGCTTTACTGTTAAATTACTTAAAAGAAAACTCTTCTGAGCTTCCTAAATGTGTTACAAACATTCACCTGTTGACAATAATTAACATATTTTCTAAATTATTCTGGAGAAAATAATGATGCATGAATTAGTACCTGGTTGTCTGTTTGCTTTCAAATCAGGAGATCTCCTTAAGGATGAGGTTTTTTTGTTCGCACTGTCAGGTGAAGCTAAAGACTTGCTTTCATTTGCGGATGAGAAGATTGGATCATCCATCATCGGTACATTTTCATCCCCACAAGCTGAAGCTCCATCACTTCCTGATTCTGAATTATCTTTTTGGCTTGCACCTGTTTTCTCCCTCTCCTCAATTCTATAAGCAAACATCTGAAATGGGATTTGTGATACTGGCGATGGATCAGAACTTCCCATTAAAGGGAGCTTTCTCAAAAGCCCCGACTCTATATCACAGTAATCTACCAATGGCATTGGTGGGTCTGGCTGGCTGTTATAATCAGGATTCAATGCAAGGAAGCGTTTGATATACCGAAGAATCCGACAGATGGATGAGAAGCTCAGCCGTTGATTTGGGTCAGTATGCCAACATCTCTTTGTCAAATTGGTCAAGTACTTTGGTGAATGGAATGGAAAAAGAGGCCTCTCTCCTGCTCTAATGTTCCGGCTCATTTTGTCTCCTTGAAGATGGCTATCCTCAAAAGGGACTTTTCCAGTCAAAAGCTCAAAGCAAACCATTCCAAAACTGTACACGTCTGACTTTTCTGTGTACTTGGAATTCCCTGTACTTCCTGTCTGCTCTTTCTCTTCCAGAACTTCAGGGGCATGCCAGATGAAGGGGAGTGTTCCATTTTGATTTGAAGACCTTTTTTGGCTCACATGTTTGATGGAGGACAGTCCAAACCCTGAAACCTTGGCATGCACGTTACCTTCTGTTGAGAATGAGATGCCTTTTGCTTTGACAAGAATGTTGGAAGGATTCAAATCTCCATGGTACATTTTCTTTGAGTGGAGATATTCCATTCCCCTTGCAATTTGAAGCATAAGATCAACTGCAACAGGAAGAGAAAACGGATTCCGCTTCCTCGGGCCAGAAATCTCTTTGATGTAGCTGGAGAGGTCCTTGTTCATGAGTTCCATAAGCAGAAAAAACTCTTTCTTTTCCTCGTCGGTAAACCCACAAAGAAGGTGCATTATGTTTGGGTGGGAAAGAGACAAGAGTCTAGAAATCTCAGGAACAAGGGGTTCAATATCCCCATAAAAGTGTCTTATTACAAAGCTTTCTCCCAGCCATAGGATCTCCTTGTATTGGCTGCCGCCGCCTAACCGCCGCCGCACGTGGTAGTCCTTAGACCCAACAAGAATCGAGGTGGGAAAGAGTTTCCCATCTAAGTTTTTGAGAAGGAGAGCACTGAGACATTTGTCATACTTTGTCGAACCCAATGTTTTCCTTTCCTGCAGCTTGTTTAGAAGAATCCATCTATCTTCCTTCCAAACCGTCTCGAATCGATTACAAAAATCCTGAGTGATGAGGTGCTGCTTCCCAAATTTCCACTGGAAAAGTTTCAAATCTTTATGTTCTCTTTTATACTTGTTCATGTTAAAGAGTTTCTTCTTCTGCATATCATCCTGATCCCAACCAGATAACTCTCCTACAATCTCAATTGCTTCGATGACAATCGGAATGCAGGAAAGCAAGTTGTAGATGTGAAACTCAATGCAGTCAGTGTTCTGATAAAGGGTAATGGCTTTAGCCCACCAATCCTTGTTTTCCAAACACTGCCTAATGTAGGCTTCTCCTTCTTTGAATATTTTGTGGACTTCTCTCAAAGGCTGCTCAAGAACTTTCCATTTCATGTGCTTTTCTTCAAATCTCAGGCTCTGTCTCATCTCCTCTGCTATTGATTCGTATGCCAAGTTAAAGATATCAAGCAATAAACAGCACTGACGTGGGTTGATTTGGATATTGTCTCTGAAAACCATTAGAGCCTTCAAGCTCCCTAGTACCTCTCCAATCTGACGAAATTGCTCCATCTCCAGATCAAAGTTAATCAAGATTCAAAAGACAAATCCTACCATGAATGCAAGGAAAAAAAAAAAAAAAGACTTTCAAAATGATAATACAGACTAATGGGTAGTGGCCAATGGAAATGGAGACGACAACAATCAAATTTGACCTGTATTATGAAAGTATGGTTAACAGCTGATGTGGTGGATGGTCCTGTGTTGTAGAAGTACTGTTCCCACGAGTTTCGATGTTCTAGTTTTGAATATAGTAAAGTGTCGGTTAACCGTTTTAACTGAATTTTGAAAGCCTATGCGCGTCTTCTTCCTTGCAACTGACTACGCGTTTACTACCAGCTCCTTACCTTATAATCATGAACCCCATCCAATCTCAGCTCTCCTCCATTCTCTTTTTAGTCTCGAAAGATATTGGGAAAGGGGGTGGAATTCATCACGGATTTCAATTTTTAAACACACGACATAATAAATAATAATAATAATAATAATAAAATTAATCCTAGGTTTTTCGTAATTTCAATTTAGTTCTTGAAGTTTCAATTTTGACAATTAATTCCTTAGATTTTATGCATTTTAAAATATAATTTTATGTCATCTTACCGTCTAAATAATCAACAACCCCTCTCTCGCATAGATTGACATAATTTAAATTTACCATGTCATACTTGCAAACATAATGCCACGTCACTTCTGTCTACCACATGTGCACCACATCATGCCCAAAAATAAAAACTAAGAGGATGGAAATTAAGGGATGAGAGTTGGGGTAGTGGCCACCCCGCAGGATAGGGTATGGTCAGACTACCTCTTCCAAGTGAAGGGATGACCCCTAGGGGTTGTGGTTAAATCACCTCTATCCCCATGTTCTTTTTTTTTTTTCTTTTTTTTTGGTGCATGATGCGACATGCATGTGATAGATGGGTGTGCCGCATGNTACCGTCTAAATAATCAACAACCCCTCTCTCGAATAGATTGATATAATTTAAATTTACCATGTCATACTTGCCAACATAATGCCACGTCACTTCTGTCTACCACATGTGCACCACATCATGCCCAAAAATAAAAACTAAGAGGATGGAAATTAAGGGATGAGAGTTGGGGTAGTGGCCACCCCGCAGGATAGGGTATGGTCAGACTACCTCTTCCAAGTGAAGGGATGACCCCTAGGAGTTGTGGTTAAATCACCTCTATCCCCATGTTCTTTTTTCTTTTTTCTTTTTTCTTTTTTCCTTTTTTTGGTGCATGATGCGACATGCATGTGATAGATGGGTGTGCCGCATGACATTGTGTTGGCAAATATAACATGGTAAATTGTTCAGATGATACATATGCCATTAATCATTTGGATAGTAGCTTGACAAAAGAATCGATTTAAATCACAAATAAAACCTAATTAAGAGCTGATTGTTAAAATTAGGAACTCTAAAACTAAATTAAAATCGCGAGAAACCTGTAAACTAATTTTTATTTTTCCCTAAAAGGAAAAAGAAAGCTTGATTCATTAAGTGAGGGAAATGATAACTTTTTCTTAGCCGATGAGAAAAAAAAAAAGTGCATACATTGTATGGTACATCTCAAAATAAAGAAATTGATTTTTATAGAATTATTGTATTTAGTGATTTGCATAGTCGTTCTTTTATCATATGATGCCGCAACGTAATTCTATGTAAATTGAATATGGGTGGAATATGCCGAAGTGATTGAACTTGAACTTAAGATGCCCTAGATATGTGTTTTTATTGCAAGGCAAAGTATCTTTGGAATGAAAATAAGGGAACAAAAAAGTTCCGTTTAAGAATGGAGATACCGATTATAACGAGCGTTAAGTTTTTTATTAGAGGTCTCATTGCGTGAAATTATTTAAGATAAATTATGTTAGAATTAGTTGGTTTTTCTTTGTTAAATTACAGATTGTTTCAAAATTATTTGGAATTATTTATCATCAGTTATGTAAAGAATTAGTTTTTTTTTTATTGTTATTGTTAAATTATCAATTATTCTAAAAATTTAAGTGGGATAAATTTAATAAATATTTGAATACTCCTCTTTACATATGGGACCAGAAAATTCAAAAATTGCCAGAGTCCTTAATTAGTAATGCTTCGCTTAAAGTTTCCGGGGCATCACATGCATTCTAAGCCCGCAGATTCATTAATTTCAATTGCACAACCTTCTATGTAATTATTTGAAGACTTTAGGATGATATTTTTTTGTGAACCCAACGTCAAAAGTCGCATTGATACGTTAGGTGGTAACAGATCCTTAAAACAGTCACAAAACCGTTGGGGGAAGTTAAAATTCTCACTTGTAGCAGAGAGTGACAGTGTAGGTTGGGGAACGCTTATTGGATGGTTCATGGGTTCGAGGATAAGTCCCTTTGCACTTTGATCTGCAGGTTGATGCTCAATTCTTCCAATGTATTTCATCTGGAGAGAATAAATACGAGAGCCCATCTTCCATGGGCTGGGTCTTCTATTTTGGTTGATGCTCATTGCTCATTGCTTCCATGGGCCTGGATCAATAATATGATTAATAATAGGCTAAATAACTGGATCAACAAAGAGTTAAAAGATAGGCAACAAAAAGGGCAAAAAGATGGGTCGCATGATCCAAATATAAGCCACTTGGACCTTTTTTAGGGGGGGGGGGGGTAGGAAACAATCTGTCGTTTAGGGGTCTAAACTATTGAACCAATTAAACAACGTATTGTTTATTAGAGGAGGATGAAGCATGACCGGTAGCAGGTTCTGGTGGCGCGTGAGACCTCTTTTGTCCTTGATTTTTGTGATGTTGTGTAGATTGGCCAATAAACTTTTCGACTGATATGTTCAAAATAGAGGTGAGAAATCCCAAAAGAAAGGTACTGCCGAAAAAAATGAAGAAGAATAAAAATTCACATGGATTAGAGATTGAATTTATTTTCGAAGTTAGACATATATATCTAGGGACAGAGATAGGGGGTCCCCAAATATCAGGAAAAAAAAATATAACTTAAAAATAAATTTACAAGTTACTATTATTATTTTTTTTTAGCATATTGGCTTTATCCAAATTTTTCTTTTTGACCTTACCCAATTATTTTTTTGGTCTTAGCCCCTTCCCATCATATTCTCTCACTCCGTCCCTGCTTACATCTACTACTAGACATGAGCTAATAGGACTATATTGTGCTCTTATTTTTAAAGATGTTTATGAGATAGTTGAGGTAGGTGAAGATGATTTGACTACCATTAAACCCATATCATATATTCTAACCACCATACAGGTTGACAAGTAGATGGCAGTGACAGCAGTTTCTGTAGGATGGTGGTGGTGAGCACCCACAAAGGGGGCTAATAATGATGGTGTGGTGGTGACCTGAGTAGGGTTGTGAAAATGATGGTGGTACTTGTGCATTGTGTTAACGTAGGAGAGCTCACTTGGGGTTAGGATTGTCGTTGGTTTAAAAGTTTGACCTTGCTTCGCTACTCATTTTGGTTTTACTAGAATTGTTTGAAATAATGTCAATTTTTTTTTTCCTAATCTAAATAATGTCAATTTGAATGTACTTGGCCGTTAATAATCACGAGTCCACAACCTTAAAGCTTAGATATTACTCTAGTATCTTCTTCCCCCTTTTCCCATATGTAATAATTTCTTTTTTTTATATATAAAAAAAATACTTTAGTATCTTTACTTTTCTATTTATATCTTCATGAATAGGAATCCTCTCAAAAAAAATTACCCGAACTTCAAGGGATTTAAAATGAGAATGAGAGTGGGGGATAAAGTGGCCGGTAGGTGGGCTTTGCACTCTTAAATTGTCTGGAATTATTTAGGGCACTTGAATTTTACATTGACACAGCACAGACAAGATTTTCTTATAAAACAGAACAAGAGCAAAAAAGACAGAAGATTAGTATTGTGCTGCAAGATTTTATCACAAAATAGAACACGAACAAGAAAGACAAAGGATAAACGTTTCACCAAGAAAGAAAAGAGTATCTCACTCAAGAAAATAGTCTAAAAAATTATAACTCTTCATTGAATTAAAATTGGAATTGAGGTTTACATTCTTCACTGGCCCAGTAACTAGCTGACCTAAATGTGATCCCAAGCTCTCCGTCAACCTAATGCCTAAGCAGCCCAAGCGCGACTTTAAGGCCACCTAAGAGCCCGCGAGCCCAAACGCTCCATCAATCATTTAAAATAGGACACACATTGATAGCAGAAAAACCCACATAAAGCAACAAATGCATATAATTATAAAATAACAAATCACTCTCCTAAAAAAGAAAAGAGTGCCCAAACACAACCCCAAAGGGGCAGGTAACTTACCAAAACTCCCCCTTACTTGAAGCACACATCTAGGAGGAAAATTTCATATAAGGTAACTACTCTTTATAGAAAGCAACGTGTGTACCTGTTTAGGAAAGACAACTCACTAATAAAGGCAAATCATAGTCTCCCGCACAATCAAAGGCCAAATCAGTGGCCAATTGATGACAATTGTCTTATAAAGGCGCACAACCAAAATGATACTTAGCCTATATAAAGCTAGTAGGAGACTAGACTCATGTATGCTGTCATGTCCATCTCTACTTATTTTTCTGATTCTCTTATTTATTTACCTCTACACCTTTACTAACTTAAACATCGAAGATGAAGCCACCACTCCCTTCACCCTCTGCAGTGCACCACTTGCACCACTTTGATATTTAACTATCTTACAAAAATGTCGAATCAAGAACTACGCGTGCGTTGTCACTATATTAACAAAAATAAATCGTAACATTACATCATCTTATACAAGACTTAACATAAACAACGTGAACTAGAACAAACGACAAATAAAACGGATTTTTTTTAATGGCAGAAGTTTCTGCTCCTGCAAATATTAAAGTGATGCCCAAGTGTAAAGGCATGTAAATTAAACCGTCTTAGCATTCTTTTAAGAACTGAAAGGAATAGAACACTCTCTTTTAATCTAGGAAATTTGACATACAGCCGGGAATATATAGATGGAAATACATCAAAACTAGACAGGAACCGATGAACCCCTCCTCCCTTCCCTCCCTTTCTCCGCACCCCCCCAAGAAGAAAAGAAAAGAAAAGAAAAGAAAAAAGAAAACAGAGGATCTTGCAACTGGATTTTGTGTGGGTCTCTGACATCTAATGCCGGTTCGTTACACCAACCACCGACAGTAATGGCCCTAGAAGTGAAGGCACCATATGTGGTCTATATCTCTTTCTAGTTCTGCAAATCATTCTTCATCACTAGTAATGTTTACTAGTTGGGTGAAGATATCTTAATAATGGTGATGACTATTCGAATGTATAGTTTTCATACATATTGAATGCTCTCTTATTGATTGATTGCCATGTCTGATTATCCACAAAGTGAATGTGTGGACAGAATTACTGAATGAACATTGCATTTAATAGACACACTCTAGGGGGACACAAATGTCCTTCAACTTAAATTGGAAAAATTTGCTTCAATTTCTAAAAAATCACAAAATTAGGAAAAAAAAATAAAACAAATATCTTTCAACCCATTTATGAAAATACAAAAAAAAAAAAAAGCAAAAAAATAATTTTTTTGCTTTGTTTTAAGTAGGTTGAAATTTGCTGTATATATGATTTTTTATTTTTTATTTTTGCTTTGTTTTATTTTTGTATTTTCATAAGTGAGTTGAAAGATATTTTTTTTATTTTTTATTTTTTTTAATTTTTGTAATTTTTTTAAGAAGTCGAACAAAATTCTTCCAACCACTTAGAGCATTCTCATCCGGCTTCCTATTTTTATCTTCAAAGTAGGGAGTAAAATCAGTTTTTTCTACTTTAGAGAGCCACTTTTTCTAAACACCTACATCCGGCTCCCTACTTTAGGGATCCACTTTGACTTTTTCATTTAAATATTTATTTTTAAAAAAAAATTAATTCTTTCTCTAAAAGGGGAAAACAATAAAATTGGAAAATTAAAAAATATGAGAGAGAAACTAATATTTTATTATAAGAAAGAAGAGTAGGGAGTGAAATGGCTCCCTACTAGTAGGGAGCCATTTCATGCTCCCTATTTTTTTCCTCAAAGTAGGGAGCCGGATGTGAGCAAAAATGGTCAAAATTTATTTTAGCCTCCTACTATAGGGATATCCTTATAATAAGGAGCCGGATGAGAATTTCTCTTAGGCCTGAATAGGATTCTCTATTTTGTGGTCAGGGCCAACGTGTAGACCAAGGAAAGAGTCATGGGCCATGACCCATGGCCGTCTGTTCATCGGTTTATAAACCAATAAAATTACGCCAGTACGTAATAACAGAAAAGTTGGAAATTAAATGCCTGTATCGAGAGAGGGGAATGAAAAAATAAAAAAAATAAAAAAATAGAGAAGAATAAGAAGAGACAACGCTGGACAATTCAATTTTATTTTTTGGTTTTTTCCTTTCCGTTCATAATCTCTCTTGGAAATCAACTACTATGACAACTGTAAATAATAAATTGCAGGCAATATTGAATGCATTCATCGACCATGCTTGCAGAATATTCCTCCACCCCCACCAAAAAATGGCTATAAATGTGACACCAATTTGCCATAACCGAGTACAACACATAATTGCCCAAGACTCAAGAGGTCACAGAGATACCAGCTGGAAGAAAGAAAGCATTGAGAAACATCATAATTAGTGGAGGGGCAATGGAGTCGGTGACTAGGCCTTCTCCAAACGTAGGCGGTGGAGCCAACGGGCAGCACGGAAGGGAGTGGTGTGGCGGCTTTCAGATGCCACTGCACTACCCAAGGTACACCAAGGCCGACTACGAGACCATGCCGGAGTGGAAGCTTGACTGTTTGCTCAAACAGTACGGCCTACCAATCATTGGGGATGTGGAGCAGAAGAGAAAGTTTGCCATGGGATCCTTTTTATGGCTTCATTAATTAGAATTTAATCAATCATTTTGTTATGTAGCTTAATTTGAATTTTATCCTTTGTTTTATTATGCAAATGAAGTTTCAAACTGTCGACCTGTTTGTCAAGATTTGGCTTGCCACTTGAACTGGATTTATTTGTTCAAGTTTTTGCCAAAAAAAAAAATAAAATCAGATTATGCATTCTTTGAAATCAAACCCATGTCAATGTTAAGTAGAAAAGAAAAATTAAAACACAAGTCTTTATTTTTTATTTTTTTATTCCAGGCTAACAAAAATTAGAAAGAAACAAATAGAACACTATCCTCAACATTGTTGAATTCTTGCATATATGCCTACAAACACCAGCAATAAGCAGGTCTTTGTCAAACAAAAAATATTTTCTAACGAAAGAAATAATGCATTTGTTAGATTCGTTCAATCTCTAAAACCCTATGAAGCATATACTAAAAATCACAAGGTAAAATCTGCCCAAAGATTTTTTTTTTTTGGCTCTTTTTTGAAAGCTATATTTCAATTGTGTCTTTCAAATTCTTTGAGCGAGCAAAATCATATTATGTGAAATATACAAAAAAAAAAAAAAAAAAAAAAGGAAAACACAGAATATCGGCTTTGTTTTATTTAAATATTGCACACTTTTTCATTTATTTATTTTTATTTGGTTATGAGATCAAAGTCTTCAGGAGTAGACAATAATATATTCCAGTCTTTCTTTCTTTCTTTTTTTCTTTTTTTAACCGGATTTCTGTTGGAAATCAAATCATCACGCTAACATTGTTTCCTCCGTAATAAATTGAATTGAAATACGCGTACTTGGACAACTTGCAGCACGTTGGTCTCTCTCCCTCTATAAATAGGCCACCGACTTGCGAAAAGCAAGCATAGAGTTGCTCAACAAACTTTGTGACTATAAAAAAGAGAAGAGAGAAGAGAGAAAAGAAAGTAGTGAGAAATAGGAGTGGAGGAATGGAGTCAATAGGCAGGCCTTCTCCAAGCCTAGGCGGCGGCGGGACTGACGGGAGGGAGCGGTGCGGGCACTTTCAGATGCCACTGCACTATCCAAGGTACAACAAAAGCGACTACGAGACCATGCCCGAGTGGAAGCTTGATTGTTTGCTCAAAGAGTATGGGCTACCCATCACTGGGGATGTTGAAGCTAAGAGAAAGTTTGCCATGGGAGCTTTCCTCTGGCCTTATTGAATATTCATTTTGCTTGTGTATTATCATAGATTCATCATGTTTAAGGGAATTAGCAAACTCATGCTTGATGTGAAAGTTTGCTTTCTTAGGTGTATTTTCTTCTCTTTTTCCTCCCCTTGGTATTCCGTGATCTGGTTTTGCTACTTGAGCGTAATGGGATTGTGATATTAGTGATTTATGAAAAAGGAGATCAATAAATAAAAAGAATTACTATTCTTCTTCTTCTTCTTCTATTTCTTTTTTCCTTTTTTCTTTTTTCTTGTTTCCCTTATCGATGACCCCAATTTTCTTGTTAAATTCGGCTCCAGGATACATATATACCAATTACTTGAAAGGAATCTTGAATTAATGATATTATAATCTCCTTCCACTTTCCTGAAAATGCCAATTACTAGTGTTTTAGCGTCTTGTAATGCCGAGGGTGGCCGGGGTTGGACCCAATGTAACCCCTCCTACACTAGCTGAGGTGGAGAGTGAAGATAATAAAACCTAGTAAAAGAGGGAAAAGAGTCTCCTTGGGGTGGTTTTGCGTGAGGATATTTAGGGGAGTGTCCAAAACCCTAGGTCAGAAAGGGGATTATTTGCCAGTACTGTAGTAGTAGTGCATCCGCCAACCAAAAGTAAATGGTAGTAGTGCATCCTTCTCCTAATCTTGGGCTTAGTGTGAGCTTAATCATGTGTATCATTTTAGGCCTCTTTGGACTTTTAATAGTCAGGCCTGTTTGTATGTAATATGGTCCTCCAATACCATTAAAACAAAACTACGATGGTCACATAAAATTAAGACTAATCCAAATTTCATATTTATATATAGTTTTTGAGTTGAGCCATTTGGACTGCAGCTCTCTATCATTATGGGAGGTGTTACTTGTTAGGACTTGACATTAGGATTAAAGGCTTAATTATAATTTTTTACACAAAATTAAGGGATCTTATCCATTTAATTAAAATTAATCTATATAATTTTATATCTACACCTCAAAATACAAATACTAATTGCCACTCGACCTAAGACCCAGTCCCTCCCCCACGAAATATCATGGTCTAATGGGCATCACTAGCGTGCAATGTGTGCAAGCACTATATCACTTACGTTAACAATTAGAAATACCAAATTGATTGCACCCACGTGGCCAAGTCAGGTGACTCCCTATGTCAGCTTATGGTGCTGGCCGGAATGTGATAAAAGTCTCTTCTGCATGCTCCTTTCTTTCCATGTAATTTTTAAGAAAAATGCTTTTGTATTTTTTAGAGGTTTTTTTAGGAGTTTTTCTAATTTTTTTTAAATTTTTTAAATTAAATTAAGATTCACCTCTCAATAAAATGTGGGTTCCAATTTAATTAAAAAAAATTAAAAAAATTCCTAGAATAATCTCTAAAAGATGTTCTATTAAACCCCAATTTCTAAATATAATTGCGACTTTTTCTTTTTTTTTTTGGAGTTTGTGAAGTTAAAAATAAGGGCATAGACGAAAATACTGAACCTTTTTGTTTGGCGACCAATAGCTGCAAGAAATCAAACAGTTTTTTTTTTTTTTTTTTAATTGAATGGAGAAAAAAGATTACAGGGGAATCAAACAGTGTTTAGAAAAAAACCAATATGGATTTTCATGAACTTGTGAGAATGCCAGCTAGTCCTGCTTCGCGAAGCCGGCCCAATACAAGTCTTCCCATTTACAATTCCTTATTTTTATAATTTTATACATCAACACAAACCAATGAAACTGAGTACAGGATTCAAAACCTTTTGGTACAACTGCAAAATTCAAATCATAGGTTGGGATGGAATTTTTAAAATACTAATTATATGATTGAATTTAAGTTTTTATTATTTTAAACTTTTGGTACAACAAGTGACGAAATGACATCGTTTTGATCATCCTATTAAAAAAAAAATGTTACAACATTTATTTATATTTTTCTCACATATATTTATTTTTAAAATTATCATTTGATTTATGAATCATATGTGTGAATCTACATTAAATTTATAAATTCAATAATAATTTTAAAAAGTTAAATAAATGAGAAAAACAAAAGAATAAAATGCTGTATTTCTCTTTTAAAAAAAAACACAAAAAAAACTCTTATTTGATGTTGCAACAAATGATCGAATTTAATGATCTCTCGGCAAGAGGCTTTTTTATTGTCAATACATTAAATTAATTTTAATATTAATTTTTTTTTTCAATAATGAAATTTAGATTTACTATCTAAAATGTTTATTCAAATACAAAAAATATGCAAGAAAGAAAAGAACAATTATTATTATTATTATTTTGGGTTTTAGAAAGGAACAAAATAAAAAAGAGTGTAATTTTAATAAGCCCAACTTAACCTAGCCCACGGAGCTCAGAAAGAGCCTCGTACTGAAAGTTAGAAACCGACGCACTCTGATAGGCCCAACTTCTCACAGTTTGGTAGCCCCAAAAGGCCCACCTTAACCTAAACATGCCGCGTAATGGCAATGTAGCGCTCCCCGCTCATCATAATTAGCCGGCACAAACACTACCGAGTGTAGTCTCTACTTTTCACAGTGCCACCCAAAAACAGAAATATCTCCGTGGATTACTATTCACTTCCCTACATTTCCTCCTAATTTCCCTCTCATTTCCTCTCCTTTCAAAAATCCCCCCGCGCTAGAGCGAAACAAAGTAAGAGGAAGAGAATTCCCACTTCTGTTTTTTTCCCTTTTCCTTTTCCTTTCCGATCCGTAACCCTAGTCAGTTGCCCGTGAGAGAGGAAAAGAAAAGAAAATGCCGAGGGAGATCATCACGCTCCAGGTCGGACAATGCGGGAACCAGATCGGTATGGAGTTCTGGAAGCAGCTCTGCCTGGAGCACGGGATCAGCAAGGATGGCATTCTCGAAGATTTCGCTACTCAGGTCCTTAACTTTCTCTTCACTATACGTGTATTTGTGTCTGTATGCGAAATGGTACTTGTACGCGTATATACGCATGCCGCTTATTGGCTTCTGAGAGAATTGCGCAGGAGTGTAAGGAATTCAAATTTAAAGTAGCCCAAACTTTTGCCCTGATTTTGATTTTTTTTTTTTTTTTTTTTAAGTCGCCTTATCATAGTAAATCAAATTGTTATTAGGTCACCGAAATTGTTTATGATGAGTCTATGTATGTGTTTTATGTAACATTTTGTGTACAATGAGTATGTATTTACTGTGAAGGGAGAGTGGAAATGCAATTCAAAAACGCCTAAAGTAGTAGGAGTAGGTTTGTTAGGATTAGCTGAAGAGTCATTTTGCTTTATTGCGGTTAAAGACGGAAGCCTGCTTTGATATTCTGTTTTCTTTTTTCCTATATATTTATTTTCGAAAAATAAACAGGGACAGATTGTTTGCTTGGATGGGTTAGTTTTGTTGGGCACATTGTCTGTGTTTGGTTGCCATAGAAAAACTGCGGATAAGAGGAGTTTTAGTTCCAGTCCACTTTAAAATAAGCTGAGCATGTGTTTTAGGTTCGGATGAGAGGTAATTTGGCATACTTGGATGCCGAATAGTGTAGAATCTAATTCAGAATTTTTTTTTTTCTTTCCTTACTCTTCTCTGAGCATCATGTCGAATTGATCATTGACCACAGGATTTATATGTCCGAGAGGTATACTTCATTTTTACTATGAACATAGGACTTTAAAGTTTGAAATGCTGCAGGGAGGTGACAGGAAAGATGTATTTTTCTATCAAGCTGATGATCAGCACTACATCCCACGGGCTTTGCTAATTGACCTGGAGCCCAGAGTGATTAATGGCATCCAAAATAGTGAATACCGAAATCTCTACAACCATGAGAACATCTTTGTTTCAGATCACGGAGGAGGTGCAGGAAATAATTGGGCCAGTGGTTATCATCAGGTTTGTTGCTTGGTTTTCCTAGTAGGTTTTAATACAGTCTTCTTAGATACTGGGCCAATGCTTCGAGGGTTCTTTGTATACTCAATGCTCTACACTTAGGTGGTTGGTATACTTGTAAATTAATGCATTTTCTTCTTGAATTTGTAATATCTATGCTTCAAAATTTAGCTCTAAGATAGTTTCTTGTCAATGGACTGAAGTTCTTGCGGTGTTGAAGAAAAACATTGTGCTTTTGTGAAGGTTGTGAAGCTGATAAAAGCAGCCGATGTGTCCACCAATAAGATATATGGTTGTCATTATTGAATTGCCAGTCAAATGTTTCTATTACACTACAATTTCTTTGATCTTAAAGTTGTTGTTTCACATATTCATACTTCCAATTTAAGCTTTAATGGTGATAATTTCTGTTATGTCACCCATGCATCAACCATTCAGAGAATCATTATCTGTTGGAGTTTGCAAGAAAGATCATGATGTGCAATTCCATTTATATAGGCTTAAAAGTTTTCAGGTTTTGCCTGCATGTTTAGGGCATATTTGATTCGCTTTTCATATCAGTCGTATGATCATTAATTTATGATCAGGGGAAGGGTGTTGAAGAGGATATAATGGACATGATTGATAGAGAAGCAGATGGGAGTGATAGTCTTGAGGGTTTTGTTTTATGCCACTCTATCGCTGGAGGAACAGGCTCAGGTTCTTTACTTCTCTGTCTTTACTGTTTCTATATTAGTGAAGGTTTAAAGATATTTTGTGTGTATGGTGACAACACTTCCGTTTTACAACGTTGATGAGTAATTGAAGTAAAATCTGACATTTATTCTTTGGCATTGGTTTCACTAAAGATTAAAACTGATTCATAATATCAAATTTGGAGAACGAACTTAACTGCTAGTTGTTTGTGATGAAGTTGAACTAAATTCAGATTTCCCATAGCATCTTAAAGATGAATAGAAAATGAAATTACTTACAACCTTGAGCATCATTATGGTCATCAATTTAAAACTTTGTCTCAATTAGGGGGATATTTTACTTACCTTCGTGCTTTGTAGTATTTGCGTGATCGCATGTACATGACTGCTTAAAGTGCTTCCTTGCTTGTGTACTTATTGAGTAGTGCTCTCACTTAAAATAATGCAGGTATGGGCTCGTATCTGTTGGAAACTCTAAATGATCGCTACAGCAAAAAGCTGGTTCAGACATATAGTGTATTTCCTAATCAGATGGAGACAAGTGACGTGGTGGTCCAGCCCTACAACTCGCTTTTAACTCTCAAGCGATTGACATTAAATGCTGATTGTGTTGTTGTCCTTGATAACACTGCATTGAATAGAATTGCTGTGGAACGTCTCCATCTATCAAATCCTACATTTGCTCAGACGAATTCTTTGGTTTCCACTGTAATGTCTGCCAGCACAACCACTCTGCGATATCCAGGGTACATGAACAATGACTTGGTTGGCCTTCTTGCTTCTTTAATTCCAACCCCAAGATGCCATTTTCTAATGACAGGATATACACCACTCACAGTGGAGCGCCAGGTAAGATTCAGATATGCCAGTTATTTATTTTGTATCATCTCTGGAGAAAATTATGTTATGGATTATTAGCCATTCTGTAAAAAATTATGATTAGTTAAAAATTTCTATTTAAACATTTTGACATCATTATAGTTGAGCAAGCCAGCAATCTACTATGTCCTTAATCTTGTTCTCTTCCTCTCGCTTTGATAGTTTTACTGTCTCATATTGCTGCGTAATTTTGAATTAGGCGTGTCATACTTATAAAGAAATATTTCAGCTGAGTCTGATGCAAATATATCTTTCTTGGCAGGCTAATGTGATTCGTAAAACCACTGTACTTGATGTTATGAGAAGACTTCTGCAGGCAAGATTCTTTGCTTATAACTTTTCCATCTATGCATGGTTTAGCACTCCGTTGACGTAGATATTTTTTGCAGACAAAGAATATCATGGTTTCCTCATATGCTCGAACAAAAGAGGCTAGTCAAGCAAAGTATATATCAATATTGAATATCATTCAAGGGGAAGTGGACCCTACTCAGGTAATGTTCACAGCAACTTCAGATTTTTTGTTTGTCAGAATATTTCCCTACAACAATTAAGGTGAAGCAGGAACTGAGCAGGGAGAAGCTGGCTATATGTTTTTATTGGATGGATTATACTTCGATTCATTTTCATTATAAGTTTTGTCCATAAAAAAATGTTAAAATTGATGTATGATAGGATTATAGTTAATGTGTCTGCAAGGGTAGATATCTTTTAGGGGGCCATATGTTGTAAACTCTCATACACCCAGGTTCTATTTATTCACTATTCTGTGCTTACTGTTTTTCCTCCTATTGTAAAGTTTGCATAAATGTTAGGTTAAGATCCAACCCTTTCATAGTGAATTAGTTGGATCCAGCCTTTCTATGCTAAATCAGTATTTTTAGCATAGGAAGAACAAAACTAATGTACTAGTATTCTACTACTTAAATAACTTTTTATTTTTCAGGGTTACTCAAGAAAGTAAAAGTAATTTCATGAATTGCATTCGCCTGTCATGTCTTTCTAATTTGATCAATTTAAAGATCATTGCTTAATATTCATTCAAATTTGTGGTGTTCTTGGGATAAATGCTTTCTATCATACACTGTTAAGTTATCAGGTTTCTCTAAATGGCACTTTTTGGGAAGTTTATAATGCTGCTGAATCTTGATATTTGCCTTCTCTGGGATCAGGTTCATGAAAGTTTGCAGAGGATACGTGAAAGAAAGCTTGTTAACTTTATTGAATGGGGCCCTGCAAGCATTCAGGTCTCTTTCCAGAGTACAAGCAATTACTTCTGAAATTTAGTCCAATCTTTTGAACTTTATCATTTGGAATTATACGATCCTTTATCTCTTCTTTTTGTAGGTTGCTCTGTCTAGAAAATCTCCATATGTTCAAACTGCTCATAGGGTAAACTCCATTTCCTGTCTTTCAATTTTTGTTTTATTTTGTGTTGATAATTTATTCTTAAAAGCTTTTTCCGGAATATACAATTTCTTAAACTTGAAATAAACTTGAGCAAATGGGCAATAAAGTTGGTGTTTTGCATTTGTTAGGTCAGTGGTCTTATGCTAGCAAGCCATACTAGTATCCGTCACCTTTTCAGCAAGTGCTTAAGTCAGTATGAGAAGTTGAGAAAGAAGCAAGCATTTCTTGACAACTACCGGAAGTTCCCAATGTTCGCTGTGAGTTGCCATCATTATAATTTTGTATCATTTCAGATCTAATTTGTAGAGTCAAGAACATGTACCTGCTATTATTATTATTATTTGTTTTCTTCCATCATTTGCAGATTGCAATGTTTGGGCAGAATTTATAAGTTTTATGACAAAATATTACTCTACTTCATTGATAAATCATATTTACATTTTCCAATGAACTACCCAAAATAGTCAAGCAGTACAGCATATTACCTGTCGCCATAAGACCTTTGTGGCTAGAAAGTAATATTGGTGATAGATACGATACAGCGTTGGGCCTGTGCCAGCTTTATTGAGTTCTGGTGTTATATGTGGATCTTATTTCAATTTAATCTAAAACTTTTACAGGACAATGACCTTTCAGAATTTGACGAATCAAGAGATATAATTGAGAGTTTGGTTGACGAATACAAGGCTTGTGAGTCCCCAGATTACATCAAATGGGGAATGGAGGTAGATTTCTACTAGCTTGAACTCCTCCTTTAGTTCATTTTGCATTTTCCTGATGAGTGTTTTTTTTTTTTTTTGGCAGGATCCAGACCACGTTCTAACAGGAGAAGGAAATGCCAGTGGAACAGTGGATCCAAAATAAGCAGTGCGAACACATCAAGCTATCTTCTGGAGTTCCTAATTTCTGGGGTTTTGTAGGTACCTTTCCCTCTAGTCACATTCAATCATGACACTGATTTAACCCCTACTAGAACATCCATACACCAGTGCGTTTTTGAAATGCTAGTTCCCTCTTAAATAAGTCTCATGGCAGATCTCTTCACCATAACTCCCAAGAAGTTTTGATTTCTGCTCTTTGGATCATGCCATTTTGCATGTCTAATTTTCTTCTTCTTTCATTTTTTTGAGATTGCTTTACTTATCAAAAAAAATTCTTCTTTTTTTAATATTGAACTGTTACTCACTATGCTAGCCATGCAAACAATTCAGTTAATATGTTATTTCTATTGGAAACTCAATAATTTGTTGCAAACAAGTTAGTGGGAACTGACATTGTATTCTTGCATATAGGGTTTTCATAATTTCCTTTTTGCCTTCTAAGATAGATGGCACTGTCATCTATGGAATACAATTTTTTCAATGGTGATGCAACACCCTTTAGTGATGCAGCGCGAGTTCTTTTTTCGAATTCTGATTTCTTTTTTAATATCAATAACATAATTATACCAAAATTTGGTGCCTAGCATTCTCCAGTCAGGGACTGGAATTGTATATTCTTCATAGGTGGTATCTCTAGACTCTACCCCATTTAATAGAGCAAGATATTTCTTCACTAGTGTATAGACACAAAGACAGCAGCTGGCTTTCTTTGGGATGCTTGAATAAATTTTAGTTGTCGGAGCTTCTGTTCCCATGCTAGGATAGTAGGATGTGGAGTTTGGCCTAGCCACAAAACAGAAGAAAATTCTGAATTTTTTTTAAATTCATTATTCATCTTTAGTAGTAATTATTTTTGGCCCTTTGATGCCAGCACTGTTCTATTTGTCCATGGTTACATTTGTGTAGTTATTTATTTATCTAGTTTACCTATGGTAGCCATTTCTTCTTGGAGTCTGAAAGGTGACTGGCTGTACTTTTTATTTAATGCAGGTTATAGTGGTGTGACTGAAGAACGTGGGTAGAGATTGTTAAGTTGAATACTTGTATATTAACCTCTTCCTACTTTCCGTAACATCTAATGGTTTGTATTTGCGATGATTTCTTGGCTGTCATTTTGTCTGTTTTTCAACTTGGTCATTTAAATCTGAGATTACAGAATCTCACTGTATTGAGTCTGCCAGACTATGTTGGTCCATGTTCCTGGAATCGAGGGAATCACCAGATTTCTGGCCTGAATCTTCTAGGCGTTAGGTAGATGCTTTGTTTTCTTTGGGTGGAAAGTATACGCAGTATTGGATTCGTTGTAAAAAGATGTCAAGTTGGCTTTTTTTAAAAAAAAAAAAAATCTTTTTCCCCGTTGTTTGAATTTGAACTTTGAATTCCGCCACCATATCTCGAGGATGCCTAGGATCAAGGGAAAAAGATACTTGCAAGGTAAACGAAAATGACGTTTCAAACTTCGTTTAAAGCCTTTTTTTTTTTTTTTTTTTTTTTTGTATATATCTTTGAACCAATTATTCTTGTATCTGTATGGTTTCATGAATCACGTCCTTCGATATGACAGTCATCTTTCGTGGTAGCAGATTTAATTTAAACGAAACACTTTCATCTTGTTGAATGTCATAGAGGTGACTAAGCCCAACGCAGTTTGCAACCACCACCATATTATGTGATTCTTTTCCTTTTTAGCTTGTACTATTTTCTTTCTAGGATACATAACGACCAAGATTTTTTTTTATTTTTTCATAAAAAAGAAGCTTAACCCAAGTTGCATAATTCCAAAAAGTTTATAATCTTAATTAATTATGATCGCTAGGAGAGTATAACGATTGTTTAATTAAATTTTCAAAGAAACAGCGCACATCCAATCAATTACTTTCGAAATCTTTTAAATCAAGCAAATCAGATGCGTTACAGTGCATTGATTTTCCATAGTTGAGCTTCAATATTCTTTCAGTAGTCTTCCAATTTGAACAATCCAACCAAAATTATGCCAACGAGCAAATGTTAAAAAATTATGAGTAACAGAGTAGACACCACGTCGAATATTAGCCGTTAAATCTTGTAGTGGCAGCGCAGGTCCCACTCCACGACTCCAAGTATAGAATCCAACGTTGCGTTTTGCACCGAATGTCGTAATGACAACATGGCTGACAGTCTGTCCCGACTGTACAAACATGAAAAATAGAGTAACCACCACATGGCATTGCAAAATGTGGTCCCAACCTCGCGTGAAGTAGTTTGTTTGATATTTAAAATAAAAATATTAACAAAAAAAGGCAAAATACAAAACACTATAAAACCTCTAAAAATTATTTAACAAACGAAACCATTAAATTTTATTTCATTGTTTACTGGAATACCCTATAGTGGTCCGCCGGTTTCCTCTCTCTGTTTTTAACGGATACCAAGCGTCCTCTATATAAGGAACTCTCTCTTACGCACCCTCACAAGTCACAATCATTCTCTCTCTCTCTCTCTCTGGTTGTGAATTTGTTTGTTTGTGTAATTCTCAGTTTTTTCTTAGAGGGAGAGAAAATGGCAGGTTCTCTTTCTTCTTCTTCAATGGCTGTTATGCGAGTGGTGGCGATCTTTGGTCTACTGTTTGCCATTGTTTCCCCGGCCGTAGGTGAGTCGCAGTCTCCAGCTCCTGCCCCTGCCAGCGATGGTAAAAACTATACCCTGATTCGTATGCTTTCTTTCGCTTAGATCTGAAACCTTGGACATTGTCCTCATTTTTCTTTTAGAGTAGTTGTGGATGAATATTTTCGTTTCACTCTTCGCTGCGACGTTGTTATACTCTTAATTTTCTGTGTTTTTGGTATTTGGGCGTTGTTTCTTTTTTGAACGGTCTCTTTGTATTGATGGAGCTGTTTGACGTTTTGCCTCCAGGGACTTCTATTGACCAAGGGGTTGCATACGTACTGATGCTCGTGGCGCTGGTGCTCACGTACCTCATCCACCCTCTTGACGCCTCTTCCTTCGCCCTCTTTTAGATTGTTCTTAGGTTTTAGAAGGGTTAGAGCAGGGCTTGGAATGGAATTTATTTGTGCATAGAGATGATCTGGGGAATTTTTTTTTTTTTTGTTCCTTTTCTTTTTTCATGTTTTGGAACATTCAATTGAATGGAATTATTGTTTTGGTGAATGAAATGATTTGTTTCTCTTATCTTCGTTTGTTATATTACATCTTTAACGCGCGTCTTGAACAAGTGATATGAAAGTAACGATTTGAAGACAACTACCATAGAGATCAGTGGTTCTACACCTCTTACAATTAAGAGTTTCTGTTACAACGCTGAAATATCAGGCTTTTTCAGTGTAAAACGAAAAATGAAAATCATAGTTTGGTATTTCCACGCTTCAGAAACAAAGATTTATTGTTGCCCAAGCATTATTTGTTGCCTCTCAAGCCCTGACATCCTGCGATGGCAGGAAAATCAATCTTCTTGTCTTGTGTAACTGAGCTTTACCCTTTCAAGCATCAAGAAAGTTGCCAATTTGCAAAGGACAGTAAGCTTTTGTAAAAGGAAAACCAAAATCCCAAATATAGTAACAATCACTTGAGCATGTCTCTCTCTTTTATCATTGGGTTAGTTAGGTGTCTATGATGTAAAGCATATTTGACAACTTCATAAAAGGAGACAACTATGCCAACAGAGGGTCCGGCACGAGCGACACGGGGACCGATTCCTGTAAATAGTCCCTTCATTCCACCATCCCTGATCCAAGCAAAACGTTTTCAGGTCACTATATGGTGCACCAGCAATTTAGCCTATCAAGATAAACAGTGATATAGGAACAAGTTTTTTAAGGAATCATACCACGTTTACATAAAGGACATTTTGAATGCTATATGAAAAGGAATCACTGATCTCTATACCTTTGTATCATATATTACATACCTCCAAATTTCCAGCAAAGTTTTTCTAGTGTTCATCTTTAATGCCCTTGCAGTATCCTTCTAAAATTTACAAAAGGAAACTATGTTAACAGACAAAACATAAAAATAGTCTAATTATATTTTGTGCAACGAAAAAAAAAAATATTTCGCATGTAAAGCAGAGCAGAAAGCAGACGAAGACAGTTGCTTGTATTTGAATTAAAGAAATTTTTTAACTGCAAACGCTCAAAAAGTAATTTTGCAAATATTAGTCAAAAGGTCAGCAACAATCTACTTCTAATGCCTTCAAGTTCATCCTTGATCCCTGGAGAAGGCATGGCAATCTAAGGTACCCTTCAGCCGAGATTGATGACATGCCATTACTTGCATACCTGTAAACGTTGAATATACGGGATATGACAGGAACATTTTTTAAACCTATAAGATGTCATCAGACAACTTTGTAACACGTAAAATTTGCGCTACTAGAAGCTCATGGCCATACATTGCACCATTTTACTTACGACCTGTCAAATGTTGGATCTATACCCAGTAAATGTCATTTAGGCGTATGCAAACCCTCAAATCTCAGAAGAGGTTGCCAACAGCTTGCATTGTTTATTTGTCTTGGTGTTCTTCAGTCTCCATCAGACTTATAATGCAATTGCATGTGGTGTTGGGTTTGTACTTAATTCCTCTTTACATTGTTGAAAGACAAGAAAAGGGAAAGAAGCATAAAGGGGTTAAGGGGGAGGGGTAAAATGCAGTAGCCTAACTCAGTAAAGGTAGATGCAAGTAAATGAAGCTTGGTTTAAAGAAAAAAAAAAAAACCTCTATCTGCCGCCGGGTTTTTGCCACATCTAGTGGACAGGTAGCAGCAGCTGCAAGACTTCCTGCAACAAAACCAGCGGAAAAGTTTGCCCCAAGGATGCTGGCTACACTGGCTTGATCACCCACACCCACCAGTCCAAGAATTCTTCTCCGGGTCTCCACAAATTAAGCAGCAGGAGAAAGTGGCAACAAGTTGGATTTACGTGCAGGAGCAAGAGAAAACAAGAAACCATAATGGATCCATTGAAATGTTTGAAAGAGATGATATCTCACCGGCTCAAGGGTTGACCAGCAGATTGCAGAGAAAGGAACATCACGTGCAAGTTGTGCTCCAAGGCCAGTCCACAAGACACGATAGCTTTGCACTGTTAAAAAGAGAATGCTGGTCATATTTCTGATCAAAGACAAATAGAGAAGTATGCAAATATAACTTTCACTATCCCTTGAACTTTTTCATCTACATGGATTACCAGGTCACCACATCAGCTTGTTTAATATCAACTACAAATCAAATTATATAAGGGGGGAGGAGAAACAGAACTCAACAAAATCTAGACATATCATCTCACTAGAATGATTACAATTTTGTAGTAGGTTTGTGCTTTTCACTGGGTCGATCACCCCAAGCAGTGTCTTCCAGACTCCAGCAGGCTTCACGCCAGTTTGGGTTTCTTTAAAGGCCTATATTAGAAAGAAGACAAGACAAAAATGAAAAACATAAATCAGAAAGGATTATCCATACATAGCCAATTCCCGCAGAGCAGTTCATCCAAAATTTGTTTAAGGGGTATGAGATGATTTAAGCACATAAACGAAATTATAACGAATCAATATTTGCAATCCAAATACTTAATGTTTTCTTCCTTTCTTTTTCTTTTTTCTTTTTTTTTTTGGAGAGGTGGTTATATAATGTACCTATATTTCCCTATTTTGGTTTTTGTGTTATATAGAGCAAGTCAATCTCCCTACACATTCAATAGGTACAAGGAGTGAACGATAAGCATACTCCCAAATTCTAGCTTTCATCATTGTGTAAAGTTACTCATGACGAAAAGATGTTTTGTTGACAAACTCTTTAAAACCAATGTCTTAGGTTTGGCTAAAATCTCCAATATTACACTACATACAATACAACTTACCTGCATGCGGGTCCTTGCCAGTTCAATAGGGTAACAAGAAACACAAGCTAATGAGCGTGCAACTGATCCAGCAACTAATGGGACATATGGAGTCAAGTTTGGTGCACTCCTAGTTGTAAAATCTTCCATTAAATTGCGGAAAGTGTCGTAACAAGGCAAGTAAATGCCTACCTGGTTGTCAATTACAAAGAATGATCTTCAGCAAGATAGCATATGAAAGATGCAAAGAATAGCTTGCATCTCCAATGCATGGATCTGAGAAGAAACCATAAAGCAAAATTCCTAGCTAAAAGAGACTTACGGTTGGCACAGCCAACGCTATGCTTGCATATGTGCCTCTCCACAGCCTATTGAATCCTTCCTGCACAAATTCACTCCTTGAAGCCCCTAGTGATAATGATTTGCACACAAAACACAGGTGATCATATAGATTTACATTTATGTCTTTAATCTGGACTTAACAGGCCTATCTACAAGACATAGACAGACTATCTTAACAGCATTATGTTGTAAGAAACCTTATAATAAGTGTCAGACGTGCTACAAGGCGCTAATGGTGTTGGTTTAAATACAATTTTCCTAGAGACTGACATCAAAAACTTATCTGGTATGTAACACCCATAAAGCTACTGCAAAGGCTACAAACTTAGAAAAGTAGCGCAAACTGAAGAAATCCCGACATATGTAATAAACATTTATTTTTCACCCCTTTTCAATTTGAAGCAAGAGCTCCTCAAAAACCTAATGATGCTTTAATTTATCAAGAACAAATCCTGAGTGTTAAGCAATGACCTTCTCTACTGATTTTGCAAAAACTGATTTGTTTGGGTAGACATACAGAAGTTTTCTCCTTGAAAGCAAATACAACCTTATCTCTTTATATCATTTAGAAAGTACGTTAGAAACATTTTGAAACTTAGGAAACTTCCTTTTATGAGAAAAAATGACAAGATACTCATAAGGGATAAGTTCATAAGTTCACTAACCTGACGTATGACTTTGTATATAACATCCATTGTTCCTTTATACCGATTACACTCTGGAGGGCACACTGGTTCAGAGCCAACAACTGCACGTGTAGATGATGTAGAACATCTCCAATCCGGAAGCATCTAAAAGAAACAGTTCCAAAAACATACTAGACGGTAAGTATTCAAGACAACCACAAGTAACTTGCAGAGAAGTAACTTACAGTAAAGTTTCCCAGTCCGTTTCCTTTCTTGCGAGGAAATTAAGATTAATAATCAATCAAAAGTATTACCTTAGTAGTCTAATCTAAAATTTGTGCAAGTAAAGAATCACAAACCAGCTGTACACGGTACACATACCGTGTTTGTATCAAAACATGCTATACGACACAGCCCCTGATAAGGAACTCCAGCGGCCTGCGCTTGCAACCTTGTCTGGAAGTAAGTAGAGTGGCGTGTCAAAAATGCTTAATACCCATCAATAACTACCCTAAAAATCAAAATTTTACTAATGTTTGAAAAGACAAGAAATTATATACAGAAAGTTTGTGATATGACAAATGCTGCATGAAACTTTAATGAATATTACAAATGATGTCGGCTATCCGCACATGAATTTATAAAATTTCAGGAGAAAGCCACATTATAAGACGGTTTGAAATCCTGTTCAAGTAGAAAGAAAAAACTTAACAGCGCCAATCAAAGAAAGTCATTGTGAACGAATAAATGCACAAGCATGCCCTCATCAATTAAATTCTCAAATTTCTAAAAAAGTGAATCAAACAAAAATATAAAAACCTCTATAATGCGTGAGAGTCGAGACAACCAATACAGAGCAGTATATAGCAGCGTCCAAATCATGAAGAAATTAACAAATGGGTATCGAAAAAATTGAAAACCTTGGCGACATCAAGAGGGTTAACGAGGATTGCGGAGAGGACAGATGCTCCGGCGGCAGAGAAAGCCCTCTCTCCAAAGCCCAAATTCACATCCGAGAGACCCTTTTCAGAAGAAGAAGAAGAAGAACCCTCCTTGAGCGCCGTTTCCGACATAGAAGAAACGTTTCCTTCACAATCAACCCTATTCGCAGCCGCTGCACTTATCCACGAAGGTAGACTCTGCCTTGAACCCACCATTCCTCAAAAAATTGGTTTCTATTGACTTTTGGGATTGTAGAGATTCGTTTGTTAGCTTTTACAGTGGTGGGATTGCGGTTACGAGAGAGTAATAATTAGTTAGGCGAAGAAGAGGATTATAAATTGTGACCAATTTGATTGTTCGTAGAAGGAAGAGTGAGACGGTCACAGTCGGTTGGTCTTTTTTCTAGCCCCTCTCTCTCATTTCATAATGTTGCGTGGGAAATGGGAGAGATTATAGTCTTTATGAGTCTCTGATTCGTGGCGTCGAACTCAGCCCGCCAAACAAATACCACTGCTCACACGTGTACCAATTTCATCTCTGCTGTGTATACTTTTTTTTTTTTTTGGGACAGAGTTTTCCTCTCCAACTCCATCCTATAAAAGTGCCATGTGTTCCTTTTGCATATGAGAATGCACTATTGCAGTTTTTAATTGCAATGGACAAAGTTGGAATAAGCACATGCATTTTTATAAATTTTTACAATTTGTCCTTGCAATTAAAAAATGCATGTGCTTCTCACATGCAAAATGACACATGATACTTTTATAGATGAAGTTGGAGGAAGTTCCTCCAACCTAATTTGGAGGAAAACTCTGTCTTTTTTTGGGGGGTTAAACAATCCAATGAAAATTTCCGAGTAGAAATAAACCTATCCATATCCAATTTCTAAAACATCAATTTGGGGCCTATTTGGTGAAGCCCAACTTCTAAATCATTGGCAGCAATGTTTGGGCTCGATTCATTTTCAGTAGGTGGACTCAAAGCACTTCCACCAATATTTGGGTTTGGGCTCTTTCACATTTGTGTTCAGTATCTAGACTCCAAGTATTTGGGCTCACAAAAAAGCACTACAAAAAATAAAAAAAGCCCAAAACCCACCATCTATGGCATTTATGGGGTTCCCTAACAGATTGTGCCAAGGGTTATAAAAGAGGAGAGTTTGAAGGGGCTAAGCGTCTCAAGTGGTAGTTTGGATGTATTGTTACAAACGGGGTGTGAATTTGGAAGAATTAAGCCTAATTTCTCCTAAATTCATATAATGGGTCTCATAAATGAGTTTGATATTTTCCGTAAATAAATAAAGACATCAATCAATAAAGAAACCTATCATCTATGGGGTGAACTAAAACAGTAAAATGCAATGACAAGATTTTTTTTTCCTCTTTATATACTATGTTTTTATTTTATATATATATATATATATCAAATTGTATAAATCTGTCAAGATATCAGTAAGGTAACATGTAAACACTAGTAAAAAAAAGAATGTTCATCAAAATAAAAACATGGAGTTCTACAATATGTACCTTTCTTCAAGAACTCAAACAATGATCTTTTGTAAGTATTTTACATTGTATAGTTATGACTTTCATGTCTAAATTTAAAAAAAAAAAAAACTCAACAATAATATTATTACAAGAACAAAACATATACATCCACGAGCTAAATGTTACATGAAAGAGAAAAACGAGAAATAATTGAGAGAGATGTAAGAATTTTGAAACAATATAAACAAGCAAAAAAAAAAAATCTAGCTCTTATTTTGATATTGATAGTGAGATTGCATTTGATGTGTCAGAAGAATGATAGCTATTCTGACTCGATATACTCTAATGGCACTCATAGTAGACTGTACCAAAATACATGGAGCTTCACAATGTTCACATGTTTGGAAGCACAGAATAATGTTATTTTATTGATATTATTACTCGTATTTGATAAGATATTGGTTCATTCATAGCGTTACACCTTTCCATTTCATTGTGGGCCAGTTATTTGTCATCATGGGCTTAGCTTACAATGTAATTGAAAACCCTTATCCAAACAGGTATTTTACAGAGAATCGACAAGAAATTCCATCAATAACTAGCAGGTTCAATCCTTTGGAACAGGTCAATGAATTTATAAGTAGATCTTTTTATGAGGCCCAATGACCATAGATAGAACATATCCCATCAATGTGTAAGAATTATTTTGTTATTGTCATATTTTTCTTATGGAATTCCTATAAACAAGTCCATATATATATATATAGTAATATGTAGCATTTTTAAGTTGTATATACCTATAAGGTCCAATCACTTAAATCTCTGTAGTATTTCTTTTTTATTTTTTTTCCAAAATATACTTTTCACATATTTTTCTATTTTATTTTACCTTATATTTTCTCAATGTATACTTTTCACATATCTTAATAGTGTAAATAAGAAAATATATATATGTTTTTTACATGTTAGAGACTGAGTTCGAGAAAATCTATATGATTAATAAAATATAAGTTTAACCCAAAAATTATAACTTTTGGATTTAGATCCAACAATATATTAGATTAATAACTTATTTTATGAATATGATCACTTGACGTGGGACATATCAACATACATTGACACACACAAACTCCAATACATACGTCTGATGAAGGTTACACTCATCACTATCTTCTGTGGCAAACACAATACATGGAATG
Source organism: Betula pendula (assembly GCA_900184695.1). Lineage (NCBI taxonomy): Eukaryota > Viridiplantae > Streptophyta > Magnoliopsida > Fagales > Betulaceae > Betula > Betula pendula. Next base: position 114,049 of record FXXK01001336.1, read on the forward strand.
ATGGGATCATGGGAACAGTATATGGGCCCAGCCTGGTTGGTGTTCCTCTACTCATCGGGGCCATCGGGTCGGACGTGTGACTGCACCATTTTCAATCCACAACATAATGCAACGATAGCAAACACCATCTTACTGTTCCGACCCAAAAGAAGTATATAATGGACCAAAGCATTGACCTACATAATCTCTATCTTGGATAGGAAGCAAAGACCATCATTCATGCTCTAATTTCTACCTTTGTTAATTCTACTTAATGACCAAATCAGTTTAATTAGTTGCATTTTTCTTTTGTTGAGTCGGGTAACTATTGAGATGATAACGTGCTCTCTGCAGTCCTTTTCACTCATCACAAGGCCAAGAAACTTCATTATTTTTTAACATAAAAAGAGAAGAAAAAAAAAATGCATTCACGTAGGACCCCATGAAAGATCTGATAAGATTTCTTTTGTTCTGCACTGTGTGGGTAGGTGAAATGGGCCTTAAGACCCCACCTGTTAGCCGTTAGGGTTGACAATAATACTAGGTTGTAAGCAAACAACATTATATCAACTAAAAATTTCATGACATTAATTGACAATCTCTCTTGAGTCTTGGGCTCATTTCTCATTATTCTGAGTGGATTTACATGGCCCACTCAGACCCAACAAGCTTAATATTAATTTGAGAAACAGAATTAAGCCACATGCGATTCATATGATCAAGGGAGTCAAAAAGGTGATTAGTCTGCCTTGTGATTTTTGTGGGTATTTTGGAATAAATATCTTCTTATTCCTTCATACTTTTCATTACTTTTTAATATTACTTTTCATCCCTTTTTCTTCTTTTTCTTTTTTGATTTTCTTGATGATGCATGCTTCCTGTCGTTTATGTTGGAACCTTTGAATTCTTTGTGTATCTGTACAGACTGTACTGTCCCACGTTGTTCCGAAGACTACACTTTTCTTACGTACGTAGTATCTTAACAACAATTGCATTATGCATTTTAACAGATTACAAATGTTAAAAAGGGAAATGGTTTTGGAACCATATATAGAGAAGGCTCGCATAATTGCAAACCCCCGCCGGTCCGCCCTTTTCTCTGCCATTGACTATGGTCCATGGATACAAAAACAATTATTAGGTTATCGCCTTCCAAACTTATATAAATGATTCTCCAAAGATTTTTTTTATTTTATTTTTTTATTTTTAAATAGAACTTAGAAAAAATATATATATATATTAAGCCATTGCTGACCCATGTACCCCAAACTAATTTAAAAGGGATATTATTGTTTGTCTCACCACAGCCATGAACCCCTGCTAGGAAACTCCAACAAGCTTTGTTAAATAATTCTCCTTCTCACTTTTATTTTTGTTTATAAAACAAAAATATTAATAAATAATCTAAAACACTAAAAATTATTTTTACCTTTACGTCACATTATAATATTTTTTTCAAACAAAATACAAAAACCACCCCCTTAATACCGGAAAATTTTTATTGTTTTTGTTTGTAACTTTCTATATATTAGTTATGGATTAAGATTCGGTGCAATATCTCTGCCCTATTGTACAGTCGTACAATAAGGCAAAAAATGTAAGTGTATGGTTGAGCCACCTGCTTAGACAGACATTCGGACAATCTCAAATTACAATAAGGGTACGTGAGTTAGTAAGTATATGAGCAAGCATATCTGGACAATCTTAAATTGCAATAGGGCAGAGGTATGTGAATGTATAGGGGGAGCAAATAGGGTCCACCCTTACACTCATACACCCTGGCCTGCTTCATTGCATTGCAATAGGGCAGGAATATTACACCGGATCTTTATCAACTAGTTTGACTACAAGATACAAAATCTAGTTCACTAATCTTTTTTTTTTCTATTCGAGGAGGGAAAAGGGGAGTGTTAATATAATATTCACTACGTCCTTTATGCCGAACAAAAATCATGAAGCCTACAAGGTGGTGCACCATGAAGGCCATGAACTCATAGTATAAACTATCGTTTTAGCATTTATGCCAACTTTATAAGCCTACGTTGGTAGCTTTAACATTTCGGTGTACTATGATTTTAGGGGCTATTTTATCAAGGCCGGTCATTTGCGTGAAGTTGGGAGTCGGTGGTACTGGACTGGTTTATGAACATGATGTTGGTTGGCATGGTACACCTGCATGGATCACACGTGGAGCATGGTGGCTTTTGGAACATTTGGCGTAGGACGAACGAACGTTGATGCACCGAGGCCACGTAGCAGAGAAAGTTATCGCTCCTATTTTGCAAGGTAGTTGTATCGATTTTTATGAATTGTATGTGTGATTACCACAATCTCTTGTACAAATCCCATTTAATTTACAGGAGTCCTGCTAGACGGACGCTAGTTAGATAAAAAATAAAAAATAAAAAAAAAAATGTTTTTTTTTATTAAAAAACAGGTTTAAAGTTATCAAATTTTCATTTTATTTTTTTTTAAGGTTATGAAATGGGGATGAAATAAGCCCTAACCTGTTTTTTGTTAAAAAAATATTTTTTCTTATTTTTTTTTTATTTTTTTTTTTTAAAAAAAAACAGACGCCCAACTCTACTCAATTTACATTAGAAAAAAAAAATCATCACAAACTACAACACATGGAAAATACTAATAATATCTCCTATAATCAAGGCCGAATCTTTAAGGTGGGGGAATTGACTGTGATTAAGGGTNTTTCATTTTATTTTTTTCTAAGGTTATGAAATGGGGATGAAATAAGCCCTAACCTGTTTTTTGTTAAAAAAATATTTTTTCTTTTTTTTTTTTTTTTTTTATTTTTTTTTTCTAAGAAAAACAGACGCCCAACTCTACTCAATTTACAGAAGAAAAAAAAATCATCACAAACTACAACACATGGAAAATACTAATAATATCTCCTATAATCAAGGCCGAATCTTTAAGGTGGGGAATTGACTGTGATTAAGGGTTGATCAGAATCTGTCATTAAAATAAAAAAAATTACAAATCAAATATTACAACCAAACATAGAAAAGCAAGGAAAAAATTATAAATCAATGACCGTTAAATTACTTCTTTATTAAGACGGCCTCCTAAATTAAAGAGAAATTACTAAACATGAATCATAAGCATAATTAGACTATTCTTCTCTTTTTCTTTCTCTCAAACTTGGTATTTCTCAATTGGTAATTAGTTAAGCTTCAAGAAGTTATTATATCGGAATACTGGAGTAGTAAATTACATGTTATTTCACTTTGCGTTTCGAAAAATTTATTCAAAGAAGAGAAACTTTCTTTCTTAATTCATCATATTCAGTGATTCAAAAAAAAAAAAAAAATCATCATATTCATTCAAACCTGGCTGGGACTAAGAGGAATAAAACACTTTTAAAGAAAAAGAAAAAGAAAAGGCACAGATGTAGATGATTTACGAAAATTGCAGCAAAAAGCTGGTTTCAGTACGGGGACCCCCTGTCCACTTGCACTGGACAAGGCGATGGAGGACCGTCCATTCAGTCCTACGCGTACGACGGTAGCAGAGCTATTGGCCGCAATGTGCTGTGCCATAATTCAAAAAGTGGTCGGTTTTTATTGTCGGTCCTCAACGAAATTCCTCGGAGAAGGACAGCCTGGCAGGAACACTGTTAAGGTAAAAGCTATTGGCCGCAATGGGCCTCTCTCGCTGCCTGAATCAGCATAATGTAGCCTGTATGCTACTTGCTGCCTTCTTTCTTTTGTGCGTACACCAATACGTGGATTGGTCAAGTCTCATTTGTTTGGGCTATTGGAATTAAATAAACTACAATTGTTAGGTGTGTGAATTTAATAAAGTGTACGTACTAGAACTCTTTTTATCCTTCCAATCCGTTCTTTACTGATAGGATTTCAATCTCGAACTTTTTTTCGACCTCCTAAACTAGATAAAATTTAACACCCAATAAATAATCATCAATTTTAACTTGCATAATTCTACGAATGAGATTAATCTAAATGAACTAGCCAACAATTGTAAAATTGAATGTAGCTCTCATTAAAAGTGTTATTTTTGCGTGACATGGGCCATGGCAAATAACTGACACCTTGAAATTTACGCACAGCATTTGGCTTCAGGCTGTAATTTTCAGTAATAATGTTGAAGAAAATGATAGGAAGAAAAAAAGAAAGGAGAAAGGACGTTTATATTTCAAATATATAGATTTTTTTTTTTCTTATGTATATTTTTCAAAGAATTTATGTAGATGGTGTTGAAGCGTGTTTATGAAGAGACCGCCCAATTGACAGGCTTTAAAACCTCCTCAAGTGGGTTTTTTTTTATTTTATTTTATTTGGTTTTGAACATGTTACTTGAGACAGGCAGGCAAGTGGGTCTGATTTGAAACCTCTTTTTTCCACATTTATGCAATACCAGCAATAAAGGCTTGGACCGCTAAATATATATCTCCAATACTTTTTTGTAAATTTGACCAGAAACAGGACGCTCTGATCAGTAGCCGGAGATTCAAGAAGCAGACCGGGATATCACTGAAAAAAGCAAGCTGGCATTGTCTTGGAATTTATAGAAAAGCCGTTGCCTAGTCTACACCCTCTCCCCCTTTCCAAGATGTGTTTTCTAGTGGTTGGGGCAGAGCAAATAGCGATCCTTACCACTCACCGGGACAGCCTGTTGTTGGTCCTTGTCATATTCTGGATGGGTCAAACCGACTCGTTCTCTGTGGGACCGATATTTCATGCGGAGGACAGGGCTGCGGCGATGTGTTTTTCCTTCGCAGCTGCCTTATCATCCGCTGGTGTCCACCACTTTTTTTTTTTTTTTTTTATGTCTAACCTTAAACATTTAAAGCCGAGGAAGTCGGACTTTTTTCCCTTCCTTTTTTTTTTTTGGAAAAAAGGAGGCCTGTGTAATGTATTTTCTATACGGAAAAATTACTTATTTAGTCCATGTGATTTCTTGTTGTAGCAAACTTATCTATGGAGTATCGAAAGCATCTTATAGATTCAAGTTATTGTTTTTTTTGTAAGTCATAGAATAAGTTGTTGTTCGAAATGGTTTATGTAGTTAGTTGTTTGACAAATATTATTGAGAAATGTTTGTTTTTATTTTTTATTATTAGATTTGTATGATTCATACGTTGTTTTTCATAAATTTAATAATAAATTTTTAAAAAAATATAAATGAAAAATGTGTAAGAAATGACACCAAATACATATGATAATTATTAGAAGCACATGTGAATGCACACTACAAACAAAAGATATTTTGATGTCTAATCTGGTGGTTCTTTCTCGTCAAACTCTCTATGATTGGATTTGTGGAACTTTTGTGAGACCAACATATGAGTCATATCCTCTATAACCTTTTTTCTCAATTCAATTAGGAAAAAAAACAAACAAACATATGAGTCATACAAATATAATTGTAAATTTGTAAAAATCGGATAGATAAGAACCATGGGATTGGAAAAGAATAATTTCTTTACAACCAATTGTTGATGACTTAACTTATTGAAAAATTAAAGCTTTATCCTTAAAATAATTTTTTTTTCTTTTTAAAGAAAAAGCGGGGTTACCGCCATAGTAACGTGGATCCACATGTATTTCTAAATACAACCGACAAATTCTATATATAGGTTTAAATACTTTTTAACTATTACTTATTTACGCATTGTTTTTACAAATTACTACCTATCATACTTAACCTTCTTAGAGTGTATTTGAAATTGTAATTTTATAAATAATAAATACGATTTTAAATTAAATCGTAAAAATTAAATTATTTGAAAATTACGTTTTTAAAAAATTGCGAGTTGAAAACATAGAAAATATGGATTTTCAAATAAAAACGTAGAATTTTAAAAGCTAAACTGCAAATCACATTTTCAAATCGTACTTTTTAAAATTATTATTTTTAAAATCGTACTTTTTGAAATCATAATTTCAAACGAATCCTTAATCACGATCATTAAAAGGAATAAAATATTGATCACATGCCATGCAAGTATATTTTTTAGTCATGAAATAATAAAATACCTTGAAATTAGAAACCAAATTTGAGTTGTGACATACACGAATCTCACTTTCGCTGTAATTGAGTAGAAAATGTGAATTCTCTGCTGCGTTAATAAACCGGACTGTAGAGTAATGATATTTTACATTTTCTTATCATTCCCTTGACATTTTTCTTGATTAGAGCCACGTTAAATAGAGCCACGTAGTATGCTCAATCCCCTCTTAAAATAGAGGCAGGTTGACGTATTTAGTAATCTGCTACACAAGAAGTTTTTTTGTCTTACGCGTGTCACAAAGGAAAAATCATAGTACTACAGAGAAACGTTCGCTTTAAAAGAGTGGCTAACAAAACGCAGAAAATTAAAAAAATTAAAAAATTAAAAAATTAAAATTAAAAAAATTAAAAAATTAAAAACGCAGAAAGATCGTATGGCTCTCAAGTGCGTAAGCTCGCCAACCGTTCAACATGGAATGGAAACAACTTTAGTCTTTATCCAAGTGGGCTGGCTTTTTTTGAGCCCCGCGCCAACAAATGTATATGAATCCGAAAAATATCTCACCAAGTCAAGAATCATAAGACCTAGATAAAAAAGACATGGAAGATTTGGAAAACATAAGAAGGGTCTTCTCCGCAAATCATGCAACTTTCACATTGGCATTAGGAACTTAAATACACATTGACTTGCTTAGGGAGGATTTACACAAACTCATGGACAAACCCACAAATTCCAAAGTAAAAACCCAACTCTAAAATTACCATCATATACATACATAAATAAGCTAGCACTCGTTTTCGCCATTTTACCACCACCACAACCACAATGCTATTTACCCTCCTCTTTCACGTCCTCTCAGCTCCAGTAAAAAAAGACTCTGAATTCGGCGTCATTAACCGAAGGGGGCGAGGGACATGAACCAACGCCTAAAAACATTGGATAATTAATTTTACTGTAGAAATGGGACTCACTCTCAGTGCAAGGATTCCAAAGGATCCTGGAAGTAAGTATCCACATCCCATTTACAAGACCCGAAATCTAGATCCAAGTCGACCGAAATATCGAAGAAATCTTCTTTTAAACCCGTGGCCGCAGCCACGCTCATGTCATCCAAAAATATCGGCGGAGGACTTTGAGAATCAAAATGATCCTCCAAAAGCAGCGGATCCAACAACGCAAAATCATCTTGTCCTTCTTGAGCCGGTCTCCAATCAGTTTCCGCCTCTGTTCCGAGTTCAAGAGGCTGAAATCTGAGAACAGAGGTTGGAGAATAGACACTGTGAGACTCTTTTCCAGAATCGTAATCGCAAAGCGGCGCAACATCTATTTCCGGACGTTGAGTAGGACTTACCGGAACAATGTTAGCCATGGAACTCTCGGCATCAACTACTTCTTTTGGTGATTCGGGGTTGATGAAATTGGTGAGAGCGTGGGGGCCTCTTATGCGAATGGCGGCCCTGTCGTACACCATGGCGGCCTCTTCGGCGGTGTCGTAGGTCCCCAGCCACACCCTCGCCCGCCGGAGAGGGTCTCTGATCTCGGCGGCCCATCTCCCCCAGGGCCGTTGTCGAACCCCTCGGTACTTCTTACCTTCCGGAAAAGACTGCTGATTAGGCCTCGGATTTGGCTTTGCGTTGTTTGGCTTTGCGTCTTGGGCTGCATAGTGCGAGAAATCTTTGATTCTGATCTCGTTAACCAGCCTCTTCACTCGGTGATGACGATGTGGGTGCTCTTCTTCGTCTTCATCGCTTGAAGAGTCGGTAGCGTCACCGTCCATGACGGAGATCCGAACAATTTTTGGTTTCTCGGCATTGGGCACCGGAAACTGTTTGGTCAGAGATTTCACGAGCTTATTGGTGATACGCCGGTGTTCTGTGTACCTGACTAAATCATTCATTTTGAGTAGTATTCAAAAATGCCCTCAAACCAAGAGAATCAGATTGGCTCAATATTGTTGCGCCAAAAGCATCTAGAAGATGAGAAATTTCTCAACGAGAAGCCTTATAGCGAAATGAAGGACTAAAACTGAAACAGATATTTCCTTAGATTTTTCTTTTCCCCTAGCAATCAGGACGCTGCTGTTAATTCAAAGAGAAACTATGAGAGAGAGAGAGAGAGAGTTTTAAGCTGCAGAGAAGAGTCAAAATGCCAAGAATCGCTCTTTTATAGGAGAATCCTAATTGCCAACCCTTTTTTTCTTAATTTATTTGAATTTAGATTGCATTCAAAAATAAATTTGGGATAGTTAATTAGTCTGATTAATATTTAATTGTGGGATTAAGAGGTTTTTTTCAAAATAAATATTAATATCGGATACGAGGAAAGGATAGTTACAGCCGGAGATTCCGGTGACCACCAGGGATCCCATACGACTCGCCGCATCCTCTAATGTGACGCTTGGATTTCGACACGTGGCAATGTTGTCCCGGTAAAATGCTGTGTCTTTGGGCTCCGCTGATAATTGATTCACCTTGGTCCCCAAGTAACGGGCACGAGTACCACGGTTCACCTAACTGCGTGGGTACACGCGACTGGGTGACAAATGTACTTCTTCGTCGTAATAGGTGTAGTGGGAGCGGTTTCTGACAGCCGGTGAGAGCAACGTTTCCCTCAGAGATACAGGTCACGTGAGGCGGGGACCCAAATCTGCTGCAAACATTTGTGGTGCTGGATATCACTTGGTCACAGACATGTCAGTGAGTAACGTTGACTGTTTGGAAGATTTAAAATAACCTCAATATTTTTTAAATTAAAATTGAATTTGCGTTATCATTATCATTAAGAGTAATCCGTATACCCGAGCGCCAATTATTTTTGCTTGTCCACCAAGTATCGACCTTTGATGTTCTAACCAAAAATAAATCGATGCACTGATTGTACTTGCTTTAAAAAACGTTCACTCTTAATAATTTTTTATTTTTTTAATCTTCACTTTTAATAAGTTGGATTATTATATTATGCTTGGCTCTAAGATTTTCTTGCTGCACATTTAATTTTCAAATTTAAACTCATATTCCACTAAAAATTGCATTCCAAATATGTCTAGTGTGCTCAAATTCTGTACACGACTTTCTAAATCCTATTATCCCATTTTATTATTTGTTAGAAAAGAAAAAATAAAAAAACTTCCTATTCGGTCAAATAAACTAAGATATAGACATCAAGTTGAGTAGTTAACATCATTTTTATAGTCTATTGCAATGTCTCCTATGTCATGTTTTATCCCTTTCATGGGCTTTTAAGATTTTTTTTTTTTTGTTGGTTAAATATATAGCATGTGCATCCTATATGATAACATACACGTTGGACTACGTGTTAGGGACCATTATAATTGATTATCAATCAAGGATAATTAAGAATAATTATAGTAATTAAATTTTGAATGAAAGTAATCTTGCAAGAATATAGGGATAAATGGACATTTTAAATGAATTGGATTAGTAGAGTCGAACGCTTGGGATTGAAACAAGAGCAAGACATTTGTTGAAATGGTAGGTAAAAAACGAAAAGACCTTGTGATAAGTCATTTGACTCATTTGTTTCTGTCCTTGTCTTTCATTCTATTCACGTGACTTCCCTTCATTTTCTTTTTACTCTTCACCATTTCTAAGATTTAAAGGTTTCAAACAGAATTGACATTCCCGTAACCATAAGGAATAAATTAATGGTCGGTAAATTTTTTTAAAATTTTTTTTTTTTTTTTAGTATTTGGTGAAGCTTGAAATATTGATAACTTTAAAATATTGTCAGTGTTAACAAGAAAATTATCCTCTAATGCGTAAGATTGTTTATACTTTTTATCTCAAAAAATAATATTTTGCTGCTCTTTTACCCCTTTAGGCTAATTATTATAAGAGGGTTTCTTGTAGGGTTTATCTATCTAAATAGGTTTCGGGACTGCCTAAACACAATCCAGGCCAGCGGGCTTTATAAAGGCCCTCTTATAATTATATGTCAAAATTACAAAAAATACGAACAAACAATTAGACTGAATCTCAATCTCACTCCTAAAAGTTTAAAATTTTCTTCTCTCTTCCTGGCAGCTCCTTAGATGAGATTATATGAAAATATAATAAATATTTACCGAATTGAGATTGCAATCCAAGTTCTGAAACGTTAGATTTTTTTGCGGGTTTTCCTCCTGCGTCCCCAAAATGTACATGACAACTCAAAACCCAAATTTGGACAAGGCCAATTCTGGAATGATTGTCCAATCCTATGCTAAATTTTATCGGGCTAGCTGATTCAGGCTGTCTGTCTCCAGTTGGCGCAAGAACGTTAAATACCCGTAACACCCCAACCTCCAATTTATTCAATTGTCTTTTTCTACAGCGAATTGGTGATTGCCAAATGGTACAAATCTGACCTGTCAAACCAATGGCTGAGATTCGTCCTGATCCCACATTGTGGATGTTGATTTAAGTACAGTTCCAGCGTAGCACCTTACACGTAAAAAAATAAAAGTAAAAAACTGAAAATACTTACTTGATCACCCATGAGTCAATAATAATACTTATACCAAATAAACTTGTAAAAACATAGCAAGGACGAGACTGTCAACGAAGCAAAAGAGCGTGAAACAGCAAAGCATTAGCACATTCGCACGCTTTCATATCATGTGTAAGGTACAGATTTAGTCCGTTGGCACTTCATTTTTACATGACAAGGAAGAAAAAGACTAGCTCCTAAAGGCCCACAAAGTACGCTGGGCCCTAGCCCATGGCATACTTCTGAGTCCAGCTCCTAGCAGTTGTCTCGTACTTGCCCCTGTCAGTCTTGTACATGTGTGCAATTTCTGGCACCAGCGGATCATCCGGGTTTGGATCCGTCAAGAGGGAACAGATTGAGAGCAGCACCTGAAAAAGAGAACAACCACCCTTGCCACCAAATTTAAAATACAGCAATCATGAAAGAGTGAAGAAGGCTGAAAAGCAGCGTTCACAATAATTTGGCCATCTAAGAATTTTACGATCACCAACCTAATACAAAGGTCATTACTAATCTCTTCTAAGGCAACAGGATATGTCAAATTCTCAAGAATATGTTGTTTTCCGCTTCCTATGTGCATACTTATTTTGGATAAGGAAAATTCATAACCTTATTAGTTTTTTTTTAATGACGAGAAACCCGTCTAAGGCTCCACCCCAGTCGGGTAAAATTCATAACCTTATTAGTTTAGATGTTAACAAAATTGTTAAGAGATCACAACCTTGGATATAGTCAGGGCAGGGCTCCACTGCTCTTTTAAAATGTCAAGGCATATGCTGCCATTGCTGTTTATGTTCGGATGAAAAACTTTGGTCCTAAATGCAACCTGCAAGAAACATATTGAGAATGTGGGATAAAGGTTAAATGAAACTAAATTATTGCACAGTTCATTCCTAACCTAAACTATCACCGCAAACAAATCTGAGGAAAAAAAAAATCATGTATGACTTTTAATTATTGAAATTTCCCATGCAGAGGGTCCATTTGACTACTTATTAGATTAATACCTCCCACATGCCGAAATATTGAAATTCATAAAGGTCCAGGTTCCACAGCAACATAATAAATATGATCTAAATTAGCATGTTGATTACTAAAGATATTTTTTCATTGGCAAGAGATCACTTCATTGTTAAAATAAATAAATAACGAAAAATGTAATTCCTTTCACAAATGACACTCCTCCAGATCCAACTTTCGACAATGATGTGTAATAAGTAACAACCTAGTCACAGAAAAAAAAAGTAACAACCTAGTCACATGCCAAATCCAATAGCCAATGACATGAAGATGCTGTAAGAATCACTTAATAATAAGTTACTCCACCAAACAACACGAGGCACACTAATACACTCACTTAAAGATAGATGATAGTATAGCCACCAGTTAGCATCGGGTGCATTCAGGCAAGCACAATCAAATGAAGGATAAAAATACTTCACCGAACTAAACATAAAAAAGGAGAAAAAAACAAACCGAAAGGAAGAATGAAAGCTTGAAGTTCCTTAAAAGGGGTTTATGGAATTTTTCTTTCCCTGTCCAGCACAGAATTTTTCTTTCCCTTGCCATCTAAGATAACTTTTTCAAAAATCAAAAGGCAAAAATACAAAAAATTGCAAAAATAAAGGAAACAACCTCTACTTAGACATTTATAAATGATGTCATGTGTCATACCTTAGGTGGTTTAAAAGGATAATCAGGAGGGAAATGAATAGTGACTAGAAAGACTCCCCCGGCATAAGGACTATCAGGGGGACCCATAATCGTTGCTTGCCAATGAAACATGTCCTCAGCTACTGGGCCTGTCAAAGTGAAAGATAGAATAGACGGTTTATATCCTAAAATATTTCATTACTAAAAGACATTGAAGTTAACATAAAAATTTCAGGAACTGCTACTCTCAGGCTGTGTTTGTTAAGTGTTAAGGGTTGTTTTTGTTTTAAAATAGTAATAAGAAGTTATTGATATGATATAAAGTTAGAAAAATATTGTGAATATTTTGTATGGAAAAGTGAAAAAGTTTTATCTTTTAGTGAGTTTTTTATTTGAATAGTAATAAAAAGTGAGAGATGTGATATAAAAGTAAAAAAAGTTGTTAAAAAGTTATTGATGGAATATTAAAAATGGTGTTAATTTTGAGGGGAAAAAAAAAAAAAAGGCAAAGAGTTTAACAAACATAGCCTCAATCTCTTTAATAAATGAAAACCATAACCCGGAATGTTTTGCAAGAAAATTTTACAAAATGAAAGACAACGAGAGAAAAATCAGGCACCTTAAGTCATTAGTGTTTCATTTTTTTTTTTTTATAAGAATTCAAAATATTATTACAAAAGTGCAAATGCAACACAAGGTCCCAAACTTGAAAGATAAATAACTTATATATATAGTGGGTGGCTTATAAGACACTCATGAGTGCTAACTCCAATATTACTTATTTACTAGATGAAATTAGGTTTTATAAGTGATTCAAGGGAAGCTCTAAATTGACTAATTTTTTTGGAGTGATAGCGTAGATGTGGCTACCGCTTTTCCTGAGTCGTTACAAATGGCATCAAAGTCAACTACTAAAACCATGTGATACTGGAGCACCGCATCACATGGACCTAACAAGGACGTCAGGAATTAAAGGAGGGGTCTCATATAAAAAAGATAAATAGCCTACATAGACTGAGTGGTTTATAAAACACTCATAAATATTAAGTCACATATTGCTTACTTACTAGGTAAAACTGGATTTTATAAGTGATTTTAAAAAAACTTTAAAATGACTAATTTTTTTGAGGTAATAGAACAGATGTGACTAACGCTTTTCTCAAGTCATTATAGCAAAAGCGCAACCTAGATACATAAAAGGCATACAAAAGATACACTTAGCCAGAACGAGAAAGAAAATCAAGAAACTTCAGCAAGTTAATATAGTTTAAAGTAGCTCTCCGGTGGCAAATTAAAACTCTATTAGTGTTTCAATAGAATTGGCATGTTTGAATACATAACCCTGTTTGACTGGAATCCGTATATAACGGATAAAGTACACCCAATTGGCTTCTATTAATCGGAAAGAGCTAGAGAAAACTATGATGTTCCTAAAACACTTAGGAACTATTTGAAGAACCGGAGCAGTTAAAACCATGACATGCAAATTTTGTTCAAGACATGAGATAGTCTTTGGGTAACATCTATTACATTTACTCCTAAAAGAGGGAGCTATTAAAAGTGATACACATCTACAGTTATAAAAGGAATGGAAATTAAACAAAATAAAGTACTGATGAAGTACCTACAACCTTATATCTTCATAAGTAGAGGCACTAAAAATCTATGCATGACATGACACGGGGAAGAAAGCAACTATGGTAAAGAACAAAAAGATAAAAATCAAAATCAAAATGATAATAATAATAACAATCAACAATTGAGAGAAAGGAGACACAACTTTTAGGAGCAATACTTTACTTTGCATTTTTTACCAATCAAAAATAATAATAAGATAAATTAAATAAATATAATAGTAATAATGATACTAATCAACAGTTCAAAGAAAGGAGATGCAACTTTTGGGAGTAATACTATGCATTTTCCACCAATCAAACTATGTTTAACCAAATAACTCCTTGAACCCACATCTTAGACCAATCTATAAGTGGTCAAGCAATAGATGAAACCCACAGTTTTCAAAGCATGATGAAAACAAATTATTCAAAACCTCTACAGTCTAACTCAGGAATACTGCACTTTACAAAGAGCTCATGAAACCCATCATACAAGTACATAATGAATACCTTGCCTGTTGTTTAGATATTACCATACAGTTTCGTTTTATTTCTTATTTTTTCTCCTTCTCTGCTGCTGGGATAAGAAATTTTTTTTACTGTTACATGATGAAAAAATTAAATAAATAGCTAGAACCAGGCCAAGAAACACTACAGTACTCAATAGTACTGCACTTGACAAAGAGCTCTCAAAACCCGATATACAAGTATTAAGGCATACATTTCCCGCTGTTCAGATAAGACAATACAGTTTCCTGTTTTCCCCCTTTTTCTGGCTGGGATAAGCAAAACGTTTACAGATACATGATGCACACATTCAAAGATAGAGCTACATGACAATGACGCAGCCCCGAGAACCTTTATATATGTTATATATCAAAAGAGAAAACATGATATATCGGTATAACACGCACTAAGGTATAACCATGTCTACATATGTCAGCACGCACTAAGGTATAACACGTCATGCCACAACTATGATTATGTAGATTGTTGACTTTTTGGGATTTTCTGCATCAATCCCCTTTTTCATGAGTATTGAACAAAATCACACCAGTAAATATAGAAAACATTGTTCATCAAAGAAGAAAGCATATTTGAAACAAGGGGGACAAGTTATGCAGAGTATGCAAAAGAAAAACCAATCTTCATGCATTTCATTAATTGAGGATAAACTCCAAAAAATGTAATCATTTCCTATCGACAACATACAATGCAAAGAATGCTAAAAATGTAAGCAGAGTACTCCATTACAGTGATCAAACAACATTTAAACTTATTGGATTTCCCAAAACAATATGAATTAATCAAGACCAATTGCATCTAAAGTAAAATCTGTCATCTTAAGAGACAGCCTCATGTTTGTAACCATATCGACTGCATCCATAAGCTATGCCACAGCCACTAAATAAGCTCAGCCAGACTACCACAAGTATTCAGCATCTGTTTAATCCTGTAAAACTAATCCTTCCGCAACTTGCAACAAAAACTCTTTTAACTTTACCTATACGTAAAACAATCACAAAGAACCAACCAATATTATTAATAAGATACTTCTTTATCCACATAGGTAAGGTAAGTTAGCATATTTAACATTTCTCCCACAACCCATTTCAAATTTTTTTTTTTTATCCATCGCCACGCTCACGTAACTTAATTTATCAAAATATCCAGATGATGCTACAGCGAACAAGCTCATGCAATTACATTACCCCAATTCCAAACGCTTCCAAAACAAACATTAAAGATTACATACAAACCATAAGAATTACAAGAAAATCCGGGCAGTTAACCTCATGTATAACAAAAAATACATATCTTAATCAGAAAATACAACCCAGATCCTCAAAAGTTAGAAAGATCACAGATCGAGCCAGGAAAGAAGCTTACGGCCATGGAAACCAAAGAAAACCGTAAAAACAAGCAACGTGGAAAAAAATAAAACAACAAGAGAAGAGGTGTTTGGCGAAGAAGACGGTACCAGCACTGCAGGAGGTAGGAGGGTCTTTCTGGAGGTCCTTGAGCTCCTTCAAGATCCGCTTCGAAGCCATGGATGAAGATCGAAGATCGCCTCCGATCTAAAAGCGAGAGTTCAGAGAGAGAGAGAGACAGAACAAAACTCGACGAAACGTACAAACGATGATTAGAGAGAGACAGAGAATTCAAAGTCCATTGCCTTTTTCATGAGATTCTGGTTCTCGTTGGCTGAGATAGAATTTTGACCGTTGGTTGTGACTACTTCTTTTTATAAATAAATGAACGGCTGTAGTTCCATTAGAGGAGAATTGGGTTTGGCCTTTGCTTGGTGATGGTTTTGTAAGCCCCACTTGACTTTTCGACACCGGGTTTTGCAAGGCCCACTCTCAAGTCTCAACTTGTAAATGGTCCGTGACTCCGTGTCCTATTAAGAATCTTTAATATCAGACATGTCCTCTTAGTCTTACTCATATTAAACTCCAAAAATTAATGAAAATCCAGCCTGTTTTTAAACTCCATTGATCATACCCGCCGTCTAAAATTATTTTTAGACTGTCGGACCAGGCGATAGGCTCCTTCAAAATAGAGAAGAGGCATCGATCGAGGCTAACGGAAAAGCCTTCAATAGTTAAGTTAGTAAATGATTTTTGGAGGAGAGAGAACATACCTGATTTGAGAATGGTAACCCGTTTTAATGTGAGGCTCCTTAAAGGTGGTCTCTATAGGCATAGGCTCCTAGGCTTTCTCTATGGGGCTTTAGGCTTTGAGGTCTTAAGTTTATTTATTCTATCAATAAAAATGAAATTTAAAATTTCTTAAAACATAATCAACATCACAAAAATTTTATATCCATAAGCAATCTAAATGCATTCAATTAATCCCAAAGCTTTTTTCCCCCAAATACACACATGACGACGGATTTAGATAGTTTGCAATTAATTGTCTATATTGCACTTTTGCTCGAACAAGTCATGGATCCGTCCTTTATGTGGAACTATAGCTAATTACACCTAATTCCTATCTAGTGATAGCACTTGAACTACTTACTACTGTTTTTCTCGTTGAATGATCGCTAGTTGGTTGGAAGTGCTAACATTGTCGTAAGTAGAGCTACAAAAGTAGAAGCTACATTTTTAGCTGACAGTTTCATACTTGATCAATCGTAATTTGTAAACATAATTTGTGGGCTACTCACCAAACTGATTAATGCTATACCTTCAAATGTAGGGAACATCCAACCCAAAGCTGTGTTGGTGAATATCAAACAAATGGGTGTTGATAGATTTCACTAAATACCACTATTGACGGAAATGTCATGAAAGTGAAGTATTTACAAACTAATTATTTTTATAAGAGCATTTTCATCTGGTATGTTATTTAAGACTAATGGCTTAAGGAAATGCTAAAACATTTTGTGAGCTGCTACAACATGTACGGATAATTTTTTTTAGCTAAAATAAAAAACAAATTTACTAAAACATCGATGTGGGATCTGTGTGTGAGACACATAGCAGATATCATATCCCTCTCTCGTCATCCTTCCTTTGCGAAGCAGGCACTCTTTAGTAACCCACAAGTTGTCTTCCGCTTTTAGCTTACCAAAACGATAGGTTGCACCTTTTTTTCTCCAAAAAGGAAGAAGATTAATGAAAAATAAATAAATAAAATAAATCAGACGTTACATCTTATTCCACATTCATAAATTGATTCATTTGCTTCTTACAAAGAAATGGCAGCCTGGCAGTTCCATCAGGAATCCAAGACCCCAACTTCCAACCCCACATGGGCCACAACAACCAAAAGAATCTCTTAACTTATTTAAGAAAAAAAGAAAGAAAGAAAGAAAGAAGAACAAGATATATATATATTAAACGATGTGCCAATCAACACCCAAAATTAAAAAAAAAATTAAATCCAATTAACCCCATAAAAAAAAAATTATGTGAATCCCACTATACACACACAAGGATCCAAAGCTTAAGCATGGACACAAGTCAGACTGTTATATAGATGCCCTCCATTCCAATCACTTTTTTCTTTTCTTTTTACTTTTTTTTTTTTTTTCTAAGTAAAGAATATGGTGCACGTTTATTTTAAATATAAAAATGATAAAACTAGCTAACGTTCATGTACGTGTATAGACTGTTTGAAAGAAAATTTGTCTCGTCTCGATCGTCAAAATGATAATTCAGTACTCTTCAACCATCAGCCAGCTCCCAACACGACAACCCCATCAATGTATGTTTATCCTGCGGCAAAACAACAATCTCAATCAGAATTCTCAACCCATCATCAATACTCAAGATCCACAAATTCATCCAAAAAAATAAAAATTTACTCAAGATACACACCCACCCACCCGGCCACCCTATGTAAGAGTGACAGATAATCAAAATTCACTATTGTAAAATAAAAAAGCTATCATTGGTTACCCTGTTGTTATCAACAACAGCTCGTCCTTAATTTACTATATGGGATTCATAAGCTTTACTTTACCATGTAAAGTTGATGCTCATCAGGATTAGGCTTAAGTGCTTATATTGTAATTTTTTTTAAGAGTTCGATTTGATTTCAATTGTTCCATGAAAAGGAGAAAAAATTAAATTAAATCTGAAACTTTTAAAAAAAAACTACAGATTACAGCACCTAAGCCAAATCAATGCAATCGAATTTTACAGACATGCAGGTGCTTCTCAAAATAAACGAGGCCAAGTTTGAGAGGTTAAAAATGCTTTTTTTAAAAAATAAAATAAAATTGAGGCAAGTGTTCAATTGAGGGACCTGTTCCAACAGGTGAATTCTTTAAGAGTTCTCTTCACTCATGCTGTTCTAATTTCTAGAAATCCCGACAGCAAATTGCATCAGGATGGAATTAAGAAACGAATTTGAAGTTAAAAAAGTCATACCATTTGAGGGTATTGATGGCGCATTTGGGCATGACACCAGACTCGAGCCTGTTGAAACTCACACCACCACACAAGACCTTCACTCCCAGGGGCCCTATCCTCACCCCATTCACCACCAATCCCACTCCAGTCCGAACCTCCACTTTCACCACCAAATTCTTGCTGACGAAGCCAGCCTTGAGCCTCGTGCCCTCCCCATCGTCCACCAGCTGGTTCCTCACCCCCGTCTCCACCTTCAAACTCGTTGTATTCCTCTTCCCCTGCGTGAACCCATTTACCTCCTCCGACCCCAAATCCGTGTCCTCCTCCCCAGCCGTCACCGCCACGCGGCTACGCTTGTAAAACAACGACAGCTTGCCGTTGGGGTTCTTCATCTCCACCCTCGTGACCGTTCGCGCGTCCAGGTACGTGCCGTCGGGCTTGACGGTGACGTTGAACTGGTGGATCCGAAACGACTGCAAGTGGAAAACCGGGAGTCTCGGCACGAACCAGAGGTATAAGAGGGCGAGAGCGACCGCGGCGACGATGATTAGCACGAGAAAGACGACGCAGAGAGAGCAGCAGCAGCTGCGGAAACAGCTCTTGCGTCGCTTCGTCGGGTGGAAGGAAGCCGGGATGACCGGTTTTCGGGGCGGCGGTCTCGGGCCAGGTTGAGTCGGGACAGTCGGGTCTCGGTATCCCGGCGGTTTTTGGAGCACCGGTTTTTGTGGCTGTTGGT
The DNA here is from genome assembly GCA_900184695.1 of Betula pendula. NCBI lineage: Eukaryota > Viridiplantae > Streptophyta > Magnoliopsida > Fagales > Betulaceae > Betula > Betula pendula. Next base: position 133,378 of record FXXK01001336.1, read on the forward strand.
TCATTTCGGACCTCGGGTTTCAGGGAGTGGAAGGGAATGGTAATGTCAAAAATAGAAAATTTCGTAATAATTGAAGGTAATCAAGGAACAAATGGGTGAATCAATTTTTGGGTTTGTAGAATTGGTTTGAACTCGATTTAATGGTCGGTACTTTCAGAAGAGAAATCAATTGGATTCAAAGTTAACAAAATCTGTGGACGGAAAGCGATGAAGTTAGTCAAGATTAGTTTGTTTCTTCTATTCCCAACGAAAGTTAGTTGATAGAAACCCGATAATTCTCAAGTTTGTTCGTAAGATGAGAAAGAAAGCGGACGAAAATGCAGGGAAGTTCGAGAAAAACAGAGAAATGACACGCAATGAGGATCAAACCTCGAGAGAGAGACGGAGATGCATTTCGGAGAAGGAAAAGAAATCCACGAACGAAGCGGTTGGAGATAGAAGAGATCTCAATTCTTATCCGAGAAGAGGGAAATTTTGTGAATTGTGAGAAAGAAAAGAAAGAAACTAAATTTGTGAAAATCGGATCACTGGGAGAAATTCTCGGTCTGAAATATATATATTTATATGTGAGAGATAGACAGAGGTGGGAGTGGTGTCTCTTAATGAAAGGCTTTGGGGGTACCAGTGGCGGAAATTCAATAGCGTGATTCACGCGCGGCGTTTAGGCGCTGACATGGCGGGAAGGTTTTCGACACTTGTGTAATGTGATGTTTACATAGTGCATACCTTCAACAGACGAGACGGGGTAGTTTGTTGGGAATCGGAGATATTTTGGCTATTTTTGTACTACATGTTTTCCCGTTTCCGTTTTTCTAATATCCAAAGATTACCACAATGGCCCTGGTCGGCTTTTTATCTGGAATGTAAGGGATATATAATGGAAAAAAGAAAGTCCTTAATATTCGGGAAATGTTGATTTAAATCGTTCAATTCTATTTCGAAAAAAGATCGTATGCCCATATCTATATTTTCAAATCAAGTAAATGCCTAAAAACATCGAAATAAGTTCATAAAGTTTATTGGGCAAATTAAATTGCACTTTGTGCTTATAAGTTTTATCAATTTGTTTATAAAGTTTCAATTTTTTTTTTAAATCACATCAAAAGTGAATAAATATAATGAGCAAATGTGAGCGCAAAATCTAATACTCCAAATTGGGACATGATGGAAGTTGTATGTATACTCATCATATCGTGGATAAATTATGGGACCACCGAATATTCCAATGATCCAAACATATTAATCGTTCAGTTTGTCCAATCTATTATTTGGACCAATTGGAAGGTTTCAAAGTTTTATTTTGGGCAATGAAGAGTCCATGATTCATAAAAATAAAAGCTACGACAAATACCCACATTTTATCGTCTTTAGCAAATGCCTGAAATGCGTAAGGGCAGAGAACTGTTTATAATTGCCCAAACTTAACAACATTGTCACTGTATCACGTTAAATATAGGTGTATTGTACCTGTGTCCAAGAGGAGTTGAATGCTGCATGTTCGTCCACGTGGGACATGACCCACGCTGCCGTTATCCATTTAATTTGTCTTTCACTCGCGACGACGTCAGAAACGGTTGCAAAAACATGAAATTCTAGGTGTGTCTTGTTAAAAATAATTTTGAGAAATGTTTTGTATTTTATTTTTTATTTTTTATTTTTGGCGTGAATGTCTTCAAGTTGAAATAAAATATAAAACACAAAAAATAAAGTAGCTAAAAAATATGTGAACAAAAAAAATGGTCATTGTTATCCCTTTTTTGGGCTCTAATAAAAAATAAATGATGAAATTAAAGTTCGAAGACTTTGATATCATGTTAAATTATTATTTATTTTAAAAATTTAAATTGATTATAAAATGTAAATTTAATCATTTAATTAATATTTTAATATGTATAATAAATTTATTGGAATCATGCCAAAAGAAATTGATTCCATTTGTTGAAATTTTTGTTTCATAAACATAAAGTCCAATAAATTTGGTATACCGGCATCGGTTAAATATGCAGAAACAAGTTGGTCCAATAGAATTGAACTCTTTGGACGGTTAGCTAGAGTGGCATTAGCACTTTTTTAAGTGAGGCGGGCCTTTGGTAGATCCAGGTTGTTAATTTAGAAGTAGATTCTGTCAAGAAAATCAAACATTTTCTTCTTAGATTGTGGGATGCCACTCCCTAAGTTGTATTTTTGCTTTAATATTGGAATACTTTATTCTCCGGCCAATTGCTAATCCAAACAAGTATTAGTGGTGTAATGTCAAGGGGCCAGGGCCACGAAAATGAGATTCCTTAATTAGAAAACGCGGGCCGACTATTCCTTACTCTCAAGTCAACAAAGGGACTAAATGGGTTCAAATTATAGACAACACGCTTTTGATTGACCTGGTAACATAATAACAAGACTGCTTTTTTCTGAGCATGATAACAAGACAATTGACCAATTTAATGTGATGTGTTGGTGGTGAATTAAGTGGATTTGTAACGAAAATCGTTAAAACACTTTCAAGCAATTATTCTTTGATTGTGATTTCATGTTTTTTTAAAAAAATAAAAATAAATAAATAATAGAAGATAAAAATAAAAAAACAAACTAAAACAAATCAAGCTCTAACCTTCGTTCAGAATAATAAGTAGGAGCTGTTTTGCATATACAATTGGGAAATTCTTCATTTCAAACTTGCTTGTCAGGTTGCCACCTTAGCTATAACATGATCAGTGGAAGAGATAGGGGCGCCTGCCCCTACATGATTTTTTTTAAAAAAAAAAATTTTATTTACAAAAAAAAATGAAGTATTTTTTTAAGTCCAATTCCCATTCTATTAAGATTCTCACCCATGCAAAATTAAGCTTGGCCAGCGTGATTCCCTAAAAGAATTGAGTTGTCCTCAAATTTGGGTTAGTCTCAAAGTAATTCAACCCATCCCAAAAGCTAAGATTAAACTCAACAATGACACGTTTCATACATTTTTTTTTTTTTACGTACAACCATATCTGATATCTCTTCCTCGCTTCAAAAAAAAAAAAAGTAACAAACGTTTTTCTTCTTCTTCTTCTTCAATAAAAACCTCATGAGTAAACGTTTTTTTTTTTTTGTTCTACGCAGTTGTGACTTATGAGGTAGTGTTATTAGTGTACGCACTATGTAGATGCGTGACTGGTAGCACCGTCGATTTTTTATATTATATGTAAACTTAATATTATGGGCGGAGTTACTTTGAGCTCTTGAGGTTGTGCCCTTCAAAATTTTAAAATTTTTTTACATGTTTTTTTATTTTTTATTTTTNTGAGGCGGGCCTTTGGTAGATCCAGGTTGATAATTTAGAAGTAGATTCTGTCAAGAAAATCAAACATTTTCTTCTTAGATTGTGGGATGCCACTCCCTAAGTTGTATTTTTGCTTTAATATTGGAATACTTTATTCTCCGGCCAATTGCTAATCCAAACAAGTATTAGTGGTGTAATGTCAAGGGGCCAGGGCCACGAAAATGAGATTCCTTGATTAGAAAACGCGGGCCGACTATTCCATACTCTCAAGTCAACAAAGGGAAATGCTTCTGATTGACCCGGTAACATAATAACAAGACTGCTTTTTTCTGAGCATGATAACAAGACAATTGACCAATTTAATGTGATGTGTTGGTGGTGAATTAAGTGGATTTGTAACGAAAATCGTTAAAACACTTTCAAGCAATTATTCTTTGATTGTGATTTCATGTTTTTTTCAAACTTGCTTGTCAGGTTGATCCAATGCCACCTTAGCTATAACATGATCAGTGGAAAAGATAGGGGCACCTGTCCCTACATGGTTTTTTTTTTTAATTTTTTATTTAAAAAAAAATGAAGTATTTTTTTAAGTTCAATTCCCATTCTATTAAGATTCTCACCCATGCAAAATTAAGCTTGGCCAGCCTGATTCCTTAAAAGAATTGAGTTGTCCTCAAATTTGGGTTAGTCTCAAAGTAATTCAACCCATCCCAAAAGCTAAGATTAAACTCAACAATGACACGTTTCATACTTTTTTTTTTTTACGTACAACCATATCTGATATCTCTTCCTCGCTTCCCAAAAAAAAAAAAAAGTACCAAACGTTTTTCTTCTTCTTCTTCTTCAATAAAAACCTCATGAGTAAAGATTTCAGAGACAACCAAAATTGTGTTTGCTTACCGTTTACAGTGGCGGAGCCAGGAATTGATCTATGAAGGGGCCAAATTCTTAGGTATGTTATGTATGAGAGATTTAGACGTGATTGGCTAAGGGCCCTTCAAAAAATATTCAATAGCCCCAACAATTCAACCTTTGTTGTTCACATGTTTCTCCTCACCTGTGTTGTTGCTCGCTCTCCCTCTCCCTCTCTCTCTCTCTTTACTGAAAGACTAGTCAAAAAAGGAATTCTACCTTGGAAATTCCTCAAGTATGGTGGTTTGACAACCGCATTTGGAGTTGAAACTTATAGTTTTTTAATCCATTTTTCCTTTTTCTCATTTTCTTTTGTCGTAAAGACTAAGAGAGAAAGAAAGGAACTTGTTACTTGAGATAGGCTTCACAATTTTCTCAAGAAAGATGGAAGACAAAACCTAAGCAAGATTAGGATATTTCAATTTTAAAAGGTAGTGCAAGGGGAGTAGAGGAGAGGAGGGTAGATGGGGAATGAGAGATATCATGGTTGATCAGTTGAGCTTAGGTGTTGAGGTGAAAGAGTTTAAGGAAACACGTGCTCTTAAGGAAGACATGTTGGGTGAAAAAAAAAGGGAGTGGTCTCTTTAATTTTATCCCTTTGGGGTTAGTATGACCCTTTGAGCTATTACAGGCATAGGATTTGTGTAATGCATTGTGATCCTCTCTC